>JAVTVJ010002105.1:0-103115 GCA_034509425.1 Eopsaltria australis
CCGTGTTGCCGCCAGCACCAGGGAAACGGGCAGAAGAGCGCAGTACAGCACTGCGCTGTGACACCAAATTAAATGCTGACAACACCGGGACCACCATCACCGCTCCGGCGAGACCGCCCGCCACACCATCGGCGGGAGAGGGGGACACTGCAGCGGCCAAGGACAAGACCAGGTTCCACCTGGTAAGTGCCCACCCTCAACATGTCACCAACACAGACTTTCGTAGTTATAACGTGTTTCTTTGTGGAGACATTTATAAGAGGACAGAGCTTTTGGTCGTGGGGGACTCCACGAGGGGCCCTCTCGGGCTCTTTGTGCTCCCTCAGATTGTTACAGCTATCCCGGGACAGACTTTTAAAATCACCGCCGCCTGTCACTCGGCCCCCTGGTTCGTGTCCAGGGACCAGTGGCTGGCTCATGCAATAATTATTCCGGAGGACCTTCCCAAGACGAAGATGACACCACGGGCCATGTACTCAGAGCTCCTGGGGACCGACAAGCCCACTCTGTCTTGCCGCCTCAAAAACGGCAAGGCAGCGGTGCACATCCGAGGAATGATGGACACAGGATCAGACGTGACTATCATTTCAGCAGCAGAGTGGCCACATGGATGGGGGCTCCGGCCCTCAACCAAAAACATCACCGGACTTGGGGGAGCCGTTATGCCCCAGAGGTCCACTAATAACATCTTGGTGGAGGGGCCGGACGGTCATGTTGCCACGGTAAGACCATACGTGGTGGCCTCTGGCTTCAACCTCTGGGGTAGGGACCTTTTGTCGCAATGGGGGACCAGGCTAGAAATCCCAGATACACCAGGGGATTTCTAGCTGGGGCCGCTGCTGGGCGCCCCACCCATGGCTCTGTCCCGCAACTCACCTGGAAAACTGACAAGCCGGTGTGGGTGGAGCAGTGGCCCCTCACTAAAGATAAGTTGAGCGCCCTACGGTCACTCGTGGAAGAGCAAATTTCCAAGGGTAATGTTGTCCCATCAGACAGCCCTTGGAACTCCCCTGTCTTTGTCATCCGCAAGGCTGGCGGAGGCGGGTGGAGGCTTCTCCACGACCTACGTAAGATTAACGAGGCCATTGTTGACATGGGTCCCCTTCAGCCGGGATTACCATCCCCGGCAATGCTCCCCCGAGCGTGGCCACTCGCAGTTATTGACATCAAGGACTGCTTCTTCTCGATCCCGTTGCACCCAAATGATGCGCCGCGGTTTGCCTTTTCTGTGCCGTCTGTGAACAGGCAGGCACCCCAGGAAAGGTACCATTGGCGGATTTTACCGCAGGGAGTGAAAAATTCCCCTGTAATCTGCCAGTGGTACGTCGCTCGAATACTCTCGCCAGTGAGGAAAGCCTTCACGAAATCCATAATTTTCCACTACATGGATGATGTTCTTGTCTGTGCTCCTTCCGAGCACCTACTAGAAAAGACTCTCAAAGCCGCCATCGATGCCATCCAGCGTGCCGGGATGACCATCCATCCAGACAAAGTACAACGCGCCCTACCGTGGAAGTACCTTGGCATCCGCATCGGAGAGCGGACCGTCGCACCCCAGCAGCTCGACATCGTGGACGAGCCCAGGACCCTGCGGGAGTTACATCAGCTATGCGGGAGCATCAACTGGGTTCGTCCACTGCTGGGGCTGACGACGGCAGACCTCGCCCCCTTGTTCGATCTCCTGAAGGGCGGTGAGGGACTCGACTCTCCAAAGCAGCTTACCACCGATGCCAGGGCTTCCATAGGTAAGGTGCGCAAAGCCTTAGTCTCCAGGCACGCCCACAGAGTGGCCCCGGACCTGCCTTTTCAACTTATCATCTTAGGGCAGGTCCCCCAATTACACGGACTGGTCTTTCAATGGGACGAGAGGTTGAAGGACCCCCTCTTAATCATAGAGTGGGTGTTCCTCCCTCACACACCGTCCAAAACTATTACCACGCCACAAGAGCTGGTGGCCTCGCTTATCACCAGAGCGAGGGCCAGGCTCCGCACCCTTGCGGGGTGCGATTTCTCATGCATTCGTGTTCCCTGGAAAGATGAGGACTTGGAAAAATTAGTCCAGTCCAATGAGAGCCTCCAGTTCTCTCTTGACAGTTTCCCAGGCAAAATCACGGGAAAGAAATTGAAACATCACCTGTTTAACACAAATTTTAATTTGGTTCCAAAGTTTATGCAGTCAAAAAAGCCTGTAAAAGGAGCTCTGACGGTTTTCACCGATGGCTCGGGATCCTCTCACAAGTCAGTCATGACTTGGAAGGACCCTCGGACCCAGAAGTGGGAATCTGAGGTCCATGTGGTGGAGGGATCCCCACAAATTGCAGAACTAGCAGCCGTCGTCAGAGTCTTTGAGAGGTTCCAGGAGCCTCTCAATTTGGTTACAGATTCGGCCTACGTTGCTGGGATAACTGTCAGAGCAGAACACAGTTTACTTAAGGAGGTCTCTAAAAAAAATTTATTCGGGCTGCTCTCGCGGCTAGTGTCCCTGTTGTCCCACCGAGAGCACCCATTTCACGTGATGCATGTGAGATCGCATCAAGACCTTCCTGGGTACATCAGTGAGGGGAACCGCAGAGCAGACGCCTTGGCAATGGCTGCGCAGGTGCAGTCAGCTAACGTCCCTGACACCTTCGCACAAGCCAAGATGTCCCACCAGTTCTACCATCAGAACGCCCCAGCCCTCCGGAGGATGTTCCACCTACCTCTAGAACAGGCTCGGGCAATCGTGGCGACATGTCCCAATTGCCAGACCTATCAGCTGCCCTCGCTCCATCCAGGGGTAAACCCCCGAGGGCTAGCTGCAAATGAAGTTTGGCAGACCGACGTTACCCATATCCAAGAGTTCGGCAGACTCAAATATGTACATGTCTCTGTAGACACGTTTAGCCATACTGTGTTCGCCTCGGCCCACACGGGCGAAAAGGCGAAAGACGTTCGCAAACATCTTCTAATGGCGTTCTCTGTCCTAGGTACCCCCAAAAAGATAAAGACGGACAATGGCCCGGCGTACACCTCTGCCTATCTCCGTAGTTTCCTCCAGGAGTGGGGGATTGCCCACGTCACCGGCATCCCTCACTCCCCTACGGGGCAGGCCATCGTGGAGAGGACTCACGGTACACTCAAGAGAGTCCTCTACCAGCAGCAGGGAGGTGCAGAGAAGAAATCGCCCATTGAGCGACTCTGCAAGGCGCTCTTCACGATTAACTTTTTAAATTGTACACCAGAAGAGCCCGTCCCCCCTGTATTCCGGCACTTTACTAATTCGACCAACTCCAAATTAAAAGAACATCCGCCGGTGCTGGTAAGAGACCCTGAGACCCATGAGGTTGAAGGGCCTCTCCCACTGATTGTCTGGGGCAGAGGTTACGCATGTGTGTCCACCCCAGAGGGGCCGAAATGGATCCCAGCTAGGTATGTCCGACCCTACCGGGGGCCTAAGCAGAGAAAGCGAGCTTGTTTTGCAGAGGCAGTTCCACCCCAGTCTCCGCAAGAAGAAGGTTTCCAAGCCACGGAGGCTTGGAAGAAAAGGAGAAAAAAAGAATTGCCCAGCTTAGACGACCCTCCGGCATCTGAGCAAGAAGAAGTCCCAGAGGAAGAAGACACCAGAGATGTCAGAAGGCAACCATACTCGACAATACCATGGACTATACACCCCCTTTTACCCTTCCCCAATCTACCCCTCTGACTTACCTTTTGTGTGTCCCTATCCCTGTTACCTACCCATTCAAGAGAAAGGGGGGAGAGAGGGGGAGTTTATGTTAGAGTTACCTTTTGTCGTTTGGATCACTTTTGTTAGATTTTAAGGTTTTTCTTTTTCAGTCTACCCATCAGAAATCCCCAAGGAAGATTGAGCCAGTCTGGATTTTCATTAGGGTCCTGTTTCTCCTGGAAATTCCGGCGTCTGCCCCGTGGCTGGTGCAGCAGCCTCGAGAAAACGTGTGGGTCACTCTGGCAAAATCCATCGGTCAGAGTGACTTCTGCCTTCACGTCGACTCAGCGAACGGCCCGATTAGCACCTGCCTGAACTCCTCTCAGATGAGGAGGCAACCAGGCAGGCGACGCTCCAAAACAGGGCCGCCATAGACTATCTGCTGCTGCTCCACAACCACGGGTGCGAAGAGTTTGAAGGACTGTGTTGCTTCAACCTTTCATCTCACGCCCAATCCATCAAGTCCACAATCCAGGAAATGCGGGACCAGATCCACCAACTCAAGACGGAGGGCAAGGACTGGCTTGACAGCCTCTTCACCAGCTGGGGGATCTCTAGCTGGATTTCACAAGTTTTACGGACTCTGTTTTGGGTTTTGTTGACTCTTTTCCTTGGACTTTGTTCCCTAAGTTGTGTTAAGTGTTTTGTTATCTCTTTAGTTAACCGCGCATTGCCTTTAAGTAATAAAAACGGGGGAGATGTGGCAGTGGTGCAGGTTACCCCAGAAGAAGAATTTCCAATGAGAAAGCCCTGGGGGGAGGAGGAGGGCTCCCCCGAGGTAGAGCAAACAATAGTTTAGCCCAGAAGAGGCTGGGCTCGAGACAGGTTAATACCCCCAGGGCTCATTGGGGAGCACCACCTGCCCATCTGAGTTAGTCACCCCCACTTTCCTAGAGAGTTCTCAGTTACTTGGTTGTTCATTGTATCACTCCCCTGTCTGTAACCCTCGCTCATCCCCCTTCTATCCCTGGTTCGCTCCCTGTCCCCTGCTCCTCCCCAGTTCCTCCCCTCTGCTACCCGGTGATTGGTCACCGGGGGAACAATAAAAGATCGTGTCCCAGGGGAATCGGGTCCTCCGATCCCCGGTGCCACAGAGTGCAGAACCTCGTGTCTGTGTCTCTTCATTCCTGGGTTGGAGGAACCCCCTGAGGTGTGGGAGAGTTCGCCTACCGAGCAGCTAGCAGGGAGCAAGGGCAAGAGTCGCTCGGCGATTGGGAACGAGGCTGGCCCCCGAGGACCCAAGTCGCATCCGCCTTTGCTAGTAGCCACCTCCACTCCACCGAGGAGGCAGGCGGACGGCCACAATATACCACCTGAGGTTTTCTCTGGTGCTGAATCAATTTTCTGTTGCTCATATTTTATTGTTATAGTTATTGGTTCTGAATAACCTCTGAAAGCTTACCAACATATATGAAACTGCTCCTTCATTAGTGTCTGACAATCCACAGGGACATTTTCATGGAAACTTATACATCTTGACCTGTAAATTTCCTAGGATTTGAACAATCTTACTGTGAGCAAAAATCTGTGCTACTACAGGGGGGGAGAATTATTTATTTGTACAGTCAGCAGTGAGTGTACCCATAAGCTATAATGAAACTGTTGAAACCAAGTGTTCAGTAACTTCCCATCTAGAAACATTTTCTGAACCTTTCTCTCTATAGTTTTCTGTGGTTTGAATTATCATTTGTTAAATATATTATGACATACTATTTACCACAGACGACAGCTTTGAGACCTTTGTATGGCTGTGTCCCTTAGGAATTTCATAAATAAATCCCTTAGGAATTTCATAAATAAATCACTGAAAACTAGACATATAATTCCATCCCTCTTGCTGCATTTTATGTCTTCTGAATGATATCTGCTTTGACTAGGATGAGACCAGGTTTATTAATGTTGCTTTATCACCTGCTAAGGGATGTGATGTGCTTAAGTAGGATTTGGACACTGCTTCTTCTTAGCATGTGGGACTTGTAGACCATAAAGCTGTTATCCCAGATGGGGAGAGGAGGAAGGAAAAAAAGGGGGGGTGAGGGGAAAGGTACTTGTTATTCAAGACAGTTGAACAGATTGAGGATTCTTGATTCACATGAAAACCTCAACTGAACTCTCCCCAAACAGGAAAAGGAATTAAATGCTGCTTGACTATGGTTTTTTCTGCATTGCATTTTGACACTGATTTGATCTGAAATTTCATCTTGACCAAAAGTCAACATCCTTAATATTCATATTTCTTTGGTGGCTCAGGTCTGTACGCTCAAGGATTTGCTCATAAAACAGCAGTGTTTTATAAAAGTTGGTGGTTTTACTTGGTTGCTTACAGAAAGTAAAGCTAAGAGAATTAGTCTATTACTGGATGTGCATCTGATTCTGAGTTAGTGAGAGATGTAGATGCTCAGCACTTCTCATTATTGAACCATACAAATAAGGAAGGCACCTCATACTGGCTCATGCAGGCTTTTGAAAAGAAAAAAGAAAAAATTGCCTCATTCTGAGCAGCTTGGTTAATATCTTACTGCTTCTCCATGCACCATTCATTTAATAATGCAGCCTTATCATACAACACATATAAGCATATATCTAACTGAACCTTAATTGTTGATTTGGCACAATACTGCATATGGATAGGCCCGAAGCATGTGGGTTTAAATCTTGGTGCTGGAGTATATGTGAACTTCAAACAAGTAAGGCTCAGAAAAAATGCCTGTGCTTACTCCCTGACTGCACTGGGACCAATTGCTGTCACACTGTCCTGTAAAATGCATTCCCTGTTCTGATTTTGGATTAATTCAATATGATGCCTTTTGTACAGTTTTTGTCATATTCATTTTGCGAGCAGAAGAAAGATTTTCAATCTGAGTTGCCTTTTTTGTTCCTTCTCCATTAAATTACCAGATGGAAATAAATGTGTTAAGATGTTATATTTACTTTTTTAATAATAATTAGATGGGATTCTTAGCTTCCAGAACTATTTTTTAATCATGCATCATTCTCTTGGACCTCTTTGGCCATATATATATATACTCTTTGCTTATATTCATATACATGCATTTCATATACACTGAAATAGAAATTTTTAAGTTGTTCTAATTCTTGGTACATAAAAATTTTTGATTATTTTTCACCTGTAAATTGGGGAAGTTCTTTTTGTAAATCAGCTTGTTACTGAAGGCTTACCAATGGACTTTGGGCTGCAATGTACTGAGATCAGCCATCCATTTACAAAATGCCCTCCTGGCATTTAGAAGCATTCTGCAAGAGCAACAGTGTGTGAAAACCTGTAGGAAGTAACATAAATAATGGTTTATCCAGTTCAAACGTGGAGCCATTTGTTTGTAAATGGCACAGATATAACTCACATGCTGCAATTTGGACACTACTCTGTCATAAAACCATCTGACTTTTGCCATGTCTAAGACATATCACATAATGTATCACCTACTTCATACTCAGTAGTTGGTGGTTTATTTTTGGTGATCTCTGAGAAATTAATTATTAGATCTTATGGCTTCATGAAATTAAATAAATTCTCAAGCTGAAATAAAACATCTCTATTGCATCTCCATGTATCTTGGGCCCTCTAAGTTTCCTCTCAAACAATGAATATCCTATTTATTCTTAATTACAGATAGGGGATGTGTATTTGCATTAACCTTTGCTTATTCTGTCATTTGCAGAAGTAAATTAGTGGCTCTGAGATTACAACCGTTTTTAAATGGTGTAGCCAACTGATCTGCTATAACCACATAGTAAAAAGCTGAAAAAGGTGTTTATGGAAACTTTATGAGATTTTGAAACCTAACAGTAGAGAATTAAGGGTTTTTGTGTGCAGTGGAATAATTTGTCTTGTAATTTAGATTTAATTCACATTTTCACAATTAATTAAACATCAACCTAATCATTATACACATAAAGCATTTAAATTGATGTATGAAGAACGATGGGGAATGAATAATGCTTTGAAGATCCATTTCAAATTAGTTGTTTGATTAATGAATATTCCACAAAGGCATTTGTGTGATGACCCCTGTTGATGACTTAAGGAAAGGCATGTCTGTTTAGATAATGAGAAGGCAAAGTGAGTGAGAGTTATCTCTGTGAACATGCAGTGTAGAATTACAAGGATTAATCTATACAAAGTGTATTACTCTTTTGCATTGCTTGTAAGAGATAACATAGAACTGTAAGTTCAGTAAATAAGTTTGGCATTCGAAGATGCTGCTTTGTGATAAAATGTGCGGACTGTACACACTGGTTGTCTTTCTCTGGATATGGAGGACTGTGGTGGCTGTTGAAGCTAAGAATAACACCCCCAAAAAGGCCCTTGGTGAGATAGATCCAAGGAGCAGCAGGATTCCCCCTTGGGCAGGGCAAGGTGTGGTAGATGCCGAGTTGGGGTGTGTTCTTAGTAAGCCAGCCGCTCTCTCCCCCCATTGGTTTATGCTTATGTTCATCAATTGTCAATCACCCTTATTTTCTAGAATGTTCAGCTCAGTTCGGTAGTTGGTTGGTTTTCCCCCTTGTCCTTCTCTCAGCCCCTTCCCCGAATTACCCCTCATTAGTCCCTATCCCTTTGTCCCTCCCTTGTCCCTCCTCGGTGCCCCGATCCTATTGGTTGTTATGTTCACAATAAAGTCTGATGCACGACTGGGCTCGGGGCTCTCAGCCACTGAGTTTCTCCGCCCTCAGAGCTCACGGAGCACGGATCCCCCGATACTTTTTTTCAGTGTCGTAATTCCGTCTCGGGAGCCCGTCGCTTTGCTACAGTTTCGGCAGCCGCGGTAGTTTTTGCCTGCCTGCTTCGGAAAGCTGCAACCCGCGGCTTGGGGTCCCCGGATCCTGGCAAGCGTGGACCTGACCCCGGGGACACTCCTTCGCCGCCGCTCGGGTAGCTGACTCTAACCCTGGCAGTCAGCCCTCGCCTTGGAATACCCGAGGGACGCGGCAGAGGACCATAGTGGAAGGCTGTTCTCTCTTCCCAAGCCCATTATGATCCCTCACAGCACCTGACACTGATTTCTTGCATGCAAAAGAAGTTAAATGTTTCACACTGCAGCTCATCCACTTCTCATTACATCTGTAATTAGCAAGATGAATTGTAAATGTTTTACTTGGAAACCTTACTTAACAGATTTGATTTCCAGCTGTTTTATTTAAGCAGTGTACAAAATGTATATAAAAAAGTAATAGTAATCTTGCATCTTATCAGGGAATGTTGGAAAATGGAAAGAAAGATAGAAAACTTCTCAGGCACTGGCTGATCCAGAACAGAGACAGTGCGGGTTTCTGACACCTTCTCTCACATTTTTTTCCATTCCTCTGAGTCCCTTTATTCAAATATTTTTCTTCTCTTAGTTGCAGTCTCAGCGAAACTGAAACAAAATTCTAACATTTCCTCTTAACCCAGAAAGTCAAGGACCAGCCAGGTTTTATTTGCTTTCCCCAGAAGCAGAGAAAAGAGGCAGCGCAGCATGGCACCTTTTCTCTGCTGGGTAAGAGATTTCAAATTTGCTATCAAATGTAACTTTTTTTCTAGATCCTATGTGATTTCAAGGGATTTCTGCAAAATCTGAATACAGGAAGATCAAGAGTTCCCATTTCCCTAGCCTACATACTATTAAAAATAATTGGAAGATAAATTAAAGCAGAATTGAAGCAAAGGCTAATGCGGTGAAAACGGTGAATTAAATTTCGAGTTAGAGAATAATAGCACACAGCTGTCAATCACAGTATTTACACAAGAGAAATCAGAATCATGCCCACTCTGATATCTTCCAATATGCTCCTTTGGAAAGGCACTTTTTAAAGCACAGTACAAGGCCACAAATAGTAGGACTTAAAATATAGAATACCTTTGCATTCATCAAAGGATAATCATGATTTGAAGTTTATAGCTCTAAAAGTGATCTCTTTGAGCGTTGTCATTATTTTTTTGCTGTATCTTTTAAATTTTGTTGCTGATAAAATTAACTCTTTCTTGTGATTGTAACGAATAAGTGGGACTGACAGGAAAACATATTTATTAATAATTTCTTTTTACATAACACTTTGAATCAAGAGGTGCAGATGAAGCTGAACTTGCACAGAACATTAAGCTGTGACCAGAGAAAACTTTAAAAATAAAAGTTGTCTCTGCCCACAGCCTGGGGGTTGGAAAACTAGATGATCTTTCAGGTCCCTTCAAACCCAGACTGTTCTGTGATTCTCGGATGAAAATTTAGAAAGTTACTACATTGTGGAAGTTAGAAGAGTTACCTGCAGTGAGAAGCTAGGAGGTAGATGTGTTAGGCAAGGGAAATTTCTTTATTCATGCATAACGCCTAACTCCATCTAGTGTATGTATAGCCTCTCATGTGGTATTGATTACACTAAAAGTAATCACTATTTGTATAAAATATCTTTAAAACCTTCTTAGAATCAGTTCATTTCTAATGATCCATGTAGTCTAAAGTGATGCCTTTTTCTGGTCTTAGGAAATAAAGGCTCAGACACGGTTAGAGGGTTGGGGGTCGTTTACTTCGGTATTTTAATAGGATCCCTTTCGATGGCTTTTGCCGTCCAGGTAGAACACGCCGCAAAAGCCCCTTCCCCCCAGTCGAGTATACAATTAAAGACTCTACACATTAGCATATCTACCAGGAGGGCCCAATAAGGGGCCTGGGTGGGCTAACTTCTAGTTTACAAAATCTATCCTACTAGGAGACCTTGAGGGCTCACGAAAACAGGGTGTTTGGTCTCTAGCTTTACGTGGCTTCAAGGGTGTTTAGTCTACCGGCCTCCTAAACACCATGAAACCAGGCTAAACTATCACCTAAAGCATCACAAGTATGCATGCTAATACTTGTGAATATAGGGAACAGTGTAAGAAATATTCAGAAGAAAAGCAGAAAAATCCTTCAGGCATCAAAAGAAAAAAAAATCCTAGGGAAGAAACAAGGACTATTCTGCCTCAAGTAAAAAGAAAACAAGTACTTCCCTCCAAGTTTTCAGCTGGTGCAGTCAGTGTCCTCCAGGGACCCCACTGCTCAGGGATTTGTTACATTATATATTTGTCTTTGCTTGTGGTATGGTTGAAGTGGAAAGAAGGCAATTGTTTATCTCTAAGCTTCTTATCTTGTGAATAATATGTGCTGGAGCATATGTGTGTGTGCATGCATAGATGCAAAGTTAGCACCAGAAAAAAGGAGCTACCATTTAACCAGAGATTGTTCTAAAATTGTAACACATATCCCCGAAATACTACATGTTTTTATATACTCATGATAGAAGATCAATTGAAAGATCAATTGGAAGTTTTCAGCTGACTGCCCTGTGCAAATTGTCCTCCCAGGACAGAGCTCCAGTGGGATTGGTCAGAGAAGCCCACCTCAGCTCAGCCAGCAGCCAGAGTAACAGCAGGCTGGCATTAATATGCCTTCACTAAAGGGTGAAATTCTCTGCAGTTTCTTTACCACCTGTGTATCTAATTTTTTTTTTCCCTATTCAAGCTTCTCCTCATTAGTGTCCTAGAAAGAAATAGCCTTTCTGTGAAAATGAAATGTTGAAACTCTACTTCTAAGTTTATTCTGTTCCACCCTTGCATTTTCAGTGTTGAAAACTGGTTGTTACATCAACAGTTGAACCCTTCAAATCCTGAGCTTATTGAAAGAAAAGGGATCAATTTGGAAACTGTGCTGGAAAGAAAAAATCCTGAGAGGAAAGTATTCAATGGTAAGGTATCCAGCCGTGCAAAGCTGTTTGGAGGGGAGAGCTGCTGCCTTTATTCTTGAATGGCACAATTCAGAGAGCTTTTAGAGCAATAAAATCACACCTTTGGCAATCATGGGAAATGACTGCTGCACAGAAGTCTTGCAATGTAAAAGTATGTGCAATGGACCTTGAGCTTGTTTACCTGGTCCACCTTGAGGGATCTGGGCTGTTGTTTATGCATCACTGTCACGGCTCTCCAAACTTAGCCACAGAAGCCATTAATTTCCAAAGAGCCAGGTGGTTTAACACCTGCCTGGAGGGCCAGATATGATCTACTTTTGCACTTTGAAGGGCCAGATATAATCTACTTTTGTACTTTGCAGACCCTAGTACGAAGAGATTTTTATCTTACCATACAGGTGGATTCCTAAATTCTTATACAAACCTTCCCTGCATTTTCAGGTTTAACCAAAGATAATATATCAAAGTGAAATTCAGTGAAGTGATGGCTTTATTTTGCCTGGTCTCATTTAGAAAAGTGTGGACTGTGAGGTATGAGGTCTGTCAGGTATCTGTCTCAGAAGAGAATGAACTGCAGCTCCTGTGAATCACTGTGGCAGCTTGAGGAAAGATTAATGTTGAACTGTCCTGAGACAAGATATTTTAATTGTATTTAGGAAACTAAATTAGTCCTGCATAGATCAATCCAACCTAAGCCAGTCTGTTTCATTTTCATTTTGCACATCGGAAATTGAAACTGGACAGAAAAATTCAGTTCTCACAAATTTGCTTTCTATTAAAAGTCTTACCCCCAAATTCTCTATTAAATTCTCAACTGACATGTAATGTTTACTTTTTCCTGCTCATGGCTGAAAGCCAACTTCCTTCACGGTTACTGTTTGCAAAATCCTTTTGCTGGATGGAAGGCATGCAAAGATCAAAGCTCTCCCTGAACTGCCTGGTTTCATCAGGGAAAGGTGCTTCTTCAGCTCATCAAAACATATACTCTAAAACCAACCAAACATCTCAGAATAAATAATGTATAATGATTTCACTCAAAGGGGCAGGTTTGGAGTTGTAGCCATTCTCCCATGAACATGGACAGCTTTAGTCAGCTTGGACAGTGAGTTAATTGTCCTTGCTTCTGTCTGCGGTAAAATGAGCCATTTTGCAGAATCACAAGCCAGCAAATTCAACAGCGGGAAGGGAGAGAGCGAGGGCATTGTGGAGTCATTTCACAAGGACCAGTAGCTACTGCTTTCTGGTGAGAGTCATTCCAGACCTTATGCTTGTAATTGGCACTCTAAGATGCTTTTGCTTTTTATGTTTCCAAGTGAGTCATTCAGCTAACAATTATTTCATTCAAAGGTGAAATCTCTCTAAAAATAATTCTCTTCTTTCGCGTCGGGATATGATCCCTAAGTAAACAGACTTTAATTAATGGCAGACAGCATCCCATCAGCCAGCAACCCTCCCTTGCTCTGTGCAGCTACACTAAATCCATGGTGCTTTTAAAGCAACTCCTTAGACACATCGTCCGAGTCTTTCATCCTACTGCCCAACACCCCTCTCTGCAGTGAGACGCAATGGTTTTGAGTGATGTGATGCAAAAATAGCACCTAAGCAGCTGTAGTGAGTGAGCCTGCTGTGCTGTCAGAAAGGAGAAAATCTTTCCGTTTGTTTTGTGGAGGTTCATACACTGGTGGTATTTCCATGAGTTTTAAAAAGCCTCATCTTTTTTTCTGTCCATGTTGAGAGGTGATAGTCTCCAGCAAACATGGTACGCCTATCATTGTCAGCTTTGTCTAGGAGTTATTCTCACCAAAAGTCAGGGCATAAAATTGTTTTGATGACTCACAGGTTAGGTAAAAGAGTGTTGTACTTTTCATCAGCTGTCGGTTGTCTCTGTCTCACTTTGGTGCTGCAGGGACCAATGAGACACCAGAAGGGTCATTTTAGCCCTCAAAATTTTTTGGCAGCACTTTGCTCTTGGCCTGAGGTATCCTACTTCTTCTTTACCTCCACAGCATGTCTGAGAGTTAGGCAGTGCAGACACTGATGTTTCTGAGCATTTTTTCACTGCTTATGGCTATTTCAAATTAGCTCTCTGTGCTGGTAATATTTCTAAAGTGATGAGTGGCTGCCTGCTAGAGCACTGCTTAATGCATGCAACTTGCCTTGCAAAGTGTTGTTGGCAGGATCCTCCCTGCCCACGCTGAAGCGACCAAGTCATGCAAGCTCCCTTCTGCCATGGAGGACCCATGTAATGCCAGGGGAAGTGCTTTGGGGAGGGTGCTTCATTCATGAAGGCTTCAACACCTCCCTTCTGTTCCCTCTGCAAGGGTACCTCATTGACAACCTGCATGTGCTACCTGCTGGTGAGATTGATCTTTGCCTTGTGTCAGAAAGATGCTTAATGATCATTCAGGTTAATTTCCAAATGTCCTTGTGATATATTTCAGAGAGGAAGATGAATGGTGGGTTTGCTATATTTAACTGGGTTTTGTGAGAGATTTGTTTTGCTGGTGGATCAAGGCAGTGAAGAAATGTTTGCCAGCAGCTATGACCTCATGGATGATTCTGACCAGACAGAAGGATGATTATTTCTGCTGACTTGCTTGAGCATGTGCTAGAGCTTCTCCCTCTGCAAAGAGCAATAGAGGTGCTAGTGCTAAGTGGAGATTTACACATTGAGGAGTTGCTTGTAGAGAAACAAAAGGAAAGAGACAGGACTTGATTAATATGCAAAAACCTGCAAGGCATAAATTATGCCAATTAATTAACTGGATTCCTGGAAAGGAGCCCCTATTGTTTTTTAAAGAGTTTTGGTCATATAGTCAAAGGAACATGTACACATAGCTTTGGATCTCCTGTCTTTTTCCAGCAAATAATCAATATGGGTTTTCGAAGAAACTGGCAACTGGTTGCTTGTAAAATTGTTTTATTGTAGTTCTTGCCTTGCTTGACTATTATGAGGAAGGAAGACATGTATTCACCACATTCTGTTAACTGGGAAATTCTTTGGAGTTGCTGGCAGGTTTCTGGTCTGATCACCACAGTGACACAGGGAGCTCATCCTAGAGCTGCAGTATGGTTATGGGCAGAGGTCTGGGGGCTGAGAGGAAAACCTGAGAACTACTTATTCCTAGGCCAGGCCAGAAATCATCAATCGGGACTGTCTAAACCAAAAGCTAAATATGAAATGAAAGTAAACCATAAAAATTGCTCTTTCTCACTTTATACAGAAGTCTGCAGATGAGTTTAAAGGGTTCCATCACAGATGGCATAATTACTACATGGCAAAATCAACCAAAATTGTGGCTTTAATATCTGAGATATAATCAAGATTTGGCCTACTTGTTGCATATTTCATTTTACAGACAGGAGTTATGTGTTTATGTACTGGAACTCTATAACTGCTTATCAAAAGTGCTTCACATGAACATATGTTTTCCCAGGGTTGTGTTTTCCAAGCATGCTGAACGATTTAGTAATACTGGCTAATGATGCAAAATGGTTTTCAATAGCAATTTTAGTGGCTAAATGAATCATACTTAGATAAGGGAAATCTGAAACATTCCATTTTATGCAAAACTTATAAATGACCTATCCAACATATCTCTGAGGAAAAGTTAACACAGGGTGGTTCATGGAACTGGAAAAATACAATAATATTTTCTCCTTTACAAATGGTGGGGATTTTAAAGCAAACTCTAACATGAAATGTCAACTATTTTCTTTATGCCTGTTATCTTTGAAAGGATTCATGTACGTCTTTGGAGATGAACTCTTTTCTTCCGTTTTTTTCATGTAATATGCTGAAATACTGGTTTATTGTCATTTGGGTTTTTTACCTGTGATTTCTGAGCCTTTTTCCCTTTTTCCTTTCTTATTAGATATTAATAAACTGAGAAAAACAGAAAAATGCTAGTGCTGTGACTTGAAAAATAAATGATGTAACACATATTTTACCCTATTTTATTCTATACACCTATCAAGTGAGGTATTTCCTCCAAAAAGATTTTTTCAAATCAGCTTAGAAAATATGAGAAGATTTCTTACACAGTTTTGGACATGCCAGAGTTGATTAACAAATGCATTCATATTTCTACAACTAAAATCAAATTACTGTAAAGCCTAGAGAAAAGGAAAATGCAATTAGCCAAGTTCCATGCTGTGATTTTTATCAGAAAATTATTTGCACTATTCACATGCTTTTTATTTTTCTTAGAGCCCTATCCAAAACGTGTGATCTACTTGCTTGTTTGAGAAAAAGAAGAAAAAAAGGAAGGGAGAGCAAAACAATGGGAAATCTGGTTGACAGAATACAAGGCAAGCTGTCCAGAAAATAACTGTTACTCTTGAGACACTAATCACTAAAGATGTTCATGGTGTTTGAATTTCATTCAGTATTCCAGGATCAGGAGATTACACTTCTAGAAGTGGTGCCTGCAAAAGTACTTTATTACGGAAGCATATACTATTCACTGCAGCACTGGGTAGAATTTGATACTGCAAAACACTTCTTAACTTTTAAATAAATTTTATCCCTGGTGACAAGTTAATAGATATCACACTAGGCTATTTGCTAGGAATTGATTTATGTTGGTAGTACACAGAAACAGTAACTTTCTTATTCTGAGAGAAAATTGGGAGTGGGATGTGGAGGAGGAAGTAGAAGAAATATTAATTTTATGGTGATCTTAATTAGAAAAATATTATAGCACCAGGGTCACACAAAAGGGGTGAAGTATTGTTTTACTTTATGACAGAAAGATTGATAGATTCTACCCAGGATTTGTGGCAAAACCCCATTTTAAATTGCCATAAACAACAAATAAAAATTACAGCTGGAAACAATATTTTTTTGCAACTGGTCTGCACAATCAGGATTTATTTTTTTCTAAGTTATTTTCATACTTTAAGATGGCAGATATGTTCCTACTTAGGGAATCTCTATATTTGCAAAACAATCTCTGCTGAGACAGGAAGAAACTATCAATAGAATATGGAACTTAATGATTCTGTGAGAATATGTTATCCTCAATGCATATAATGAGAAAAATAAGAATATTTGAAGTTGACATTGACTTATTTGAATTATCTCTTTGCTTTTCAGACACTGAAACACAAAGTTTATGACCAGCAGCACCTAGAATCTGTCCTCTCAATAGGCTGGAATCATACGTGGGACTCCATTGAAGTGTAAAGGAACATTATGGGTTGGCTGATAGAAGATTACAGACTGATTAAATTATTGCCAGCCAAAAGCAGTTAAAAATGCACAAGAAATTAATTTACAGAGAAATCGGTCTTGAAATGTTCTCAAGCAACACTAATTTAAGTTATTCATAGCTTTGAAGAAATGGTGTTACAAGAAACTCAGAATGCATTTCAAAGGTCTTCAAAACCCTATAGCATCTAAATTATCTCCAAATTACAACCCTTCATACCTCTCTTTTCCTTTGGCCTCACTAAGAAGCATGGTGGAAAGGTGGAGATCTGCATCAAGGTAAGGTATGCATACTTACTGTGTTTGGAAAGTAAAAAAACCTAGAAATCTGAGCCCTATGCCTGGGCATGTCAAGTGATACTGTCAAATATTAAATCTGACTGCCAGATAAGCCAAGAAATGCCAGCAAACACCTTCATGACAGTAAAATTCAGCAAACTCTTTATTTTTGTGGGATTCAAAGGTTTTCTTTTTTTTTTTTCTCTCTCAAGGCTGCAACTTGCTTTACTCCAACCATGACAAACCCTGACCAGATCCTTGTTTCATTTGATGTAACTGTGTGCCTTAATAAGGCTCCTGCCTGCTGCCAACAGATACCTCCAAGATACCTTTCATTTATCAAGTCTTCTGTAAGTTAAATGTTCATCATGTGGAAAGGAACTCCCCTTGATTTTGTTAAATTTGATGTTATAACATTCACATACCATCTTTCTCTTTATTATTTCAATACCTCAAACACAGAACTTTAAAAAACAGGTTATTACAATGATTCTGTACCAAGGTGTAGCGGTGGTTCTGAACCAGGAAGGATTAGAGTCCCTCCATAGACTTGCAGAGGACGAGGACTTCTGGTGGCATGTTCCACAGACAATTTCCCCCCTGAGCTACCAGAGACAATAGTTTAGACCACCAAGCCACGAACCCCAAGTTCCTGCTATTGGTTCCTCGATTTGTCTGTTATGTATCCCAGTTCTGAAACATTCCCTGTTACCCGGTTGTTCATTCGTTGTTCTCTCTTCCCCCCTCCTCTCCCTAAACCTCATTCGACTACGCACCCTGGACCCTCCCTTGTATCGCCCCTGCACCCTCAGATTATTGGATGTTATCCCTCCCTTAAATACCCATGTCATGAGCTATTCGGGGCTCTTAGTCCCTGAGCTCCCTTGGGGGTAATAAACCTGCCGAACCCTCATACTAAGAGTCCTCCTTCTTTGGGTAGTTCTTTGCTATCCTGCAGTGCTCTGAGGGCAACAACACCTCAGCCCGATGCAGACTAGCGGAGCCCACCGCCGGCTCCCCGGGGAAGCCTTCTCGATCGGAAGGCGAACGGCTTCTCAGGGTCGCGCTAGCGCTCTGCCGCCGGGATCAGAGCGGGATTAAGAAGCAGGGAACGCAACACCAATGTATTTACAGAGAAAAAGGACACCTTTGAACATTAGAACAGAAATTGAGAGAGTAGAATATATTTTACTGTAAATTGAATTAGTTCTAAAATCAGCAGTTAAATGTTTCTTAAGAAACAGATTTACAATATCATTAACAGCTAATTATGCAGTGTTTATAGTCTTACTCTTTTAAACAAATTGTCTTCTCTAAATATTTTTTTGAATCTCAAAGTAGCAGCTGTCTAAAAAGAAGATACACATTTTCCTTGAAATTAATCCTGTGCATAGCACATATTAGAAAAAGAAAAAAAGTAAGACTGCATCCCCTCTATTTTTTTCCATGCTGAAATTGTACAAATGACACTGCAACATTTCAGAGTGTTTTTTATAAATATTTTTCACTTTGAATACTTGCATATTAATAACTTGGGATTTTTTCATTCTCAGTGTACTCTTCTTTCATGAACACCATGATTATTCATAATGAGCCGACGGTGTCTTTGAAAGTACTGCAGACTGTGCAAGTAAGATTAAAAAAAAATAATTTAGTGACTTGTCGTGGTTCAAGTCCGCCTATTCAAGGTTCTGGCCAAATGCCAGCACATTTACCAAAATTTACCTGATGTTTGCTGTGAGATGAGGATTAGGAGTAGGCAAAGCAGGCTCAAACTTTATAAAGTACAAAGAAACTTTATTAATATTCCTAAGACAAAGGGAAAGAGAAAAAAAAAACAAGAAAAACCAGAACAAACTCCTCAGACCACCCCTCCTTCCCCCACCTCTCCATTTCTTTCTCCCTGACAACACACAAAAGAGAACACTTCGACCTCCAGTCAGTTTACCATCTCAGAAATAGCTCTCGTTTCAGTTCATTCAGGGAGAGAAGTCTCTTTTCTTTACACCATGGATTTTCTGTAAGAAAAATACATTTTTTTATGGGTCTTCTGCCTCACCATCAGCTGCCGCCCGGAAGAAAGATCAGCTTAATGGTGGAACCCTCCCGCACCAGTAGCCTTCCCACAGCCACTATGGTGGGTTATGAACAGTCTACAGGGTACCTGTTTTAAGGATGCCCAGTTCAATTGCAGCAACAAAGAAAATCCCTTCTTCTGTGCTAAGCAACACAGGTTCTCCTGACAACTCAGGTTCTCTAGCATTCCCCCCTGGGACCAGGGCTCTGGGTCACAGCCTCTCCTCTCTCTTGGTTCAAGTTTCTCATCAGGCTGTACTTTTTCAACACCTACTGGTCTTTACCCAGGTATTTCAGTTCATTGGCTGCAATTAGAACCTCACATCCCCCCTTTGGACTATGTCTTCATATATTACAGGGAGTTTATTAGCTCAGTCCCCAACCATGGTTCCCCAAAAGAGTTTTCACCTTCACTCTCAGAGCACTTCTCATGCTCCACCCTCTAGGCATTCGTTCTGCTTTCCTCACTGACTGTAAAGTCTCTATACTGCATTTATGTAGATGTCCTCACTCGTTCCTCTCTCTGTGCAAGGAAGGATGGGTGTCTGTAAGTTTAGTCCAGGCATGAATAGAGTTAATCTCTCTCTCTCTCCAGCATTGTGACGATCACGTGGTCTCTGCCAGGCTGTTTGAAAAGGTCCAAGCTGGATGGCAGAAGCTCTCAGAGTCTCTGTGGCCTGGCTCTGCAGAGTTGGCTTGGCCTGGTGGGGCCGTCTGGGCCCAGGGTGACAGAGCAGGGCCTGTCCCTAGCTGGATGGAGTCTGGCCCAGTCCTTGCCTGGCCCAGAGCAGGGCCCTGGCCCTGTGTCGTGTAGCTGACATACCGGCTGAGCTGTATCTGCTGAAATTCCAGCCGGTTCCTCCCCCATACCCGGCTGCAGTGGCACGGCCGCCCTAAACCTCCCTTTCCCCCCTCTCCCTCCTTTGGAAGGAGGCGGGGGGGTGGGGGGGGGGGGGGCTTACTAGCGAGAGAAGCACGGAGATGCTCCTCTCAACACAGCAGCAGGCCAAAAGAGGAAGAGGCTTGGAGTGTCTCTGCTTATATATGTTTTTTTTCTTTGAAGGTGGATCAACTTTTTAATTGGTTCACCTACACATCAATCCTTAAAACTACCTAGCTACTGGCTCTCTCTTCCAGGAAGGAAGTTATATCCCTTCCTGCAGCATAGGTCACTTCCTAGATTTTGACCCCTCCTGACTAACCCAGGACATGACTGCAAATGAAAGACCTCATTAAACAACTAAATTCCATTTAAACATTAGCATTAGAAACTTCAACATGTCATCATTATATGTTTAACCCCTTGAAGCCAGGCCCCTCTGAGTCCCACCCTGGAACCTGTGTGACAGCATAACACAGAGAATCTGTATCCTGGGTTAACAAAATGTGTGCTCCAGACCAAGTGTGGAGCCCAAGTCTCATCCTGGATGCATTCTCAGACCTCTCTCTGCACTTACCTAAAGTACTATTTGAGCACTGATGAGAGAAACACCTATTCTAAAGCATTTGGATGAGTTTAAGAAATTGCTGATTCTCCAGTCAATAGGGAATTTATGGAGTTAATTTTAATGGATTTTTGTGTTATAAAGTCAGCCCAGTAATGCTGACAGCATTTGCATTTCTCTTTGTGAGTTTGTGTATTAGTATGCCATTTTAAAATTTGTTGAAGAAATATTTAAAGTATTATAAGTTGTACCACTTTTCTCTGAGGAAGCTACAGTTACCTGCTGCAGTCTGTGGATAAAGCTGGGACACATTTTTTGCATTTATTCACCATTCAGCTCCTGTTAATTCTGAAGTGCGTATTTTGGGACCATATTCTGGAAACACCATAAGTGACAGGGAAAATAGCCTGAAAGCGTGTATCTCTCAATTCCATTTAATCAGGAGATATAAGCATAAAACACAAAGTTTCTTACCTGCAAATTATAATTGGGTGTCAGCAGAGGCATTGCTTGCTTTACCTTTTTTAAAAGAAAGTAAACCTGCTGTAGGCATAAAAATAAAGCTAAACAAACCCAAAATGAAACTAAAACCAAAGAAACAAACAAAACCCAACTAAACATCCCCCCCAAAAATGCCTCAGAGGTAACTGAGCTCGCACCATGGTTTGTGCTTACTTGGGGCTCTAAGGAAAGAACAGAGATCTGTAACAGTGCCAGGCCAAAAGAACACTTGCTGCTGGTTAGGCAGCCACTGAGAGCAGCATGGCACTGGGTTAGACTCAGATCTATCTGAGCAAAGCTGTGGCTTCCCTAAAGACCTGACTACTTTTGAGGACTGAAAGTTGTGATCCTTGTGTGGTATTATAGGATGTGCATTTCATATATGCTAATATAAAATTTGTATTCCGCTGTGATCCCAAGGCACTGTTTATAAGACAGAATCTCACAAAATATTTATTTATACTAACTTTACCTGGACTCCACTGCTGAGAAGTTTCTGGTCAGAGAAGTCCATGGTGCTAAAGCAACTCATATTTGGTTCCTCTGGCCCTGGAGTAGGTGGGAGCTGGGACAAACAATGTCCTTCCACCCTCCCCACGAGACCATGCGTACCTGCATCACCCACACAGTGTCATTTCCTCCTCCTCATTAGCTTCCCACGATATGAGACAACAGAATTGTCCATGCGGACAAGCAACTTGTGCTTGATTTATTGTTGCTGATGCTGACACAAGTAATAAATTCAAGGGAAGATGAAAATTGCCTGACAAGAGTGATTCAAATAATACCTGCCTTCCTGGGCAAAGGAGCACTTATTTTCTTCTACTCCACTGACGGCACACTCACTGACCTTTACAGGAATGGTGAAAACTGCACGCATGCCAATATTTAGGAAATTAATGCCTTTTTATATCTTGTCTCTAAACAAACATAAAGGAAAACGCAGGTTCTTTGCTCTGGCATTTATTATATGGCAAAAATATGAAGATTAACTCTCCTACCAACAAACGGTAGAAATCTTGCTTAATAAAAATTTAAAGACGTATTACAATGATGTAGAAGACACATTAATTCTGAAACGTTTATGAATATTTTGAAATGCTGTGTTGAATAAGTGATTTTTGTAGCAGCTAGTGGCAATATAAGTTTCTGTCCACATATTAAGTATAAGCTGTGATTCTCCCAAGTGAATGATATTAAGATTTGAATTTGAAGAGTAATTTGCATCTTAAAACCACTATTCCTCATTGGGCACAGTTGATAATATCTTTCTGCCTATTCATATACCTTCTGGGTTTCAAGACAGGAAATAATTGCTGGAAATTTTTGTCTTTCTCTGACCCTACAGCTGGAGATCCTCCCATATAAAAATATGGAGAAATACTTTTTTTCTTCCCAAAGGCCTGCAGAGACAGTCGCATCTCCATGCCAGAGATCCAAAACTCTGTTTGAAGAGATCTTGAACCTCCTTCCTTCGATGAACTGCACCAGAAGACCTCTGGAGATCCCTTCCAGTTTCTTTGCTCTGTGAGTCCCCAAACCACTTTATGGTTACTTGGTGGTTCATGCATGTGTAGCATTAACAATCATGTGATTTCCAAAGGAGTTAAGGGTTAATAGATGATGCAAAGGGTTGGGAAAAGAAGCCAAAGGCACAGCTTGCCTAGGGTTAGGGCTGTCAACACTTCTAGTACCTGAACTGAACATCTCCAAGAGACTGAGGAACAGTGTTGTATATGAAGCTCTCCTCAGGCTAGTGCTGTTGGTGGGGAGTACTCATCTTCTGGACTGGTGTTACTGAGAGCTTGGTGGAGGAGCAGAAGTGGAGAGTCTGAATATATAACCATATATAACCCAAGAGCAGCCTTTCCAGGGGTAAGACAACCAGCCACCTTGTGGGCTGACCTTCCTGCTGTGTCCCAAAGCAGCAGGCAAATGAAAGCAGAAAAAATCACCAAGATTTCTTTTTTTCTCCCCTTCTCAACTGCACCATGGCTGCTATGTCTAAGAGGATGATATGCTTCAGCTGTTTAAAGACAATCTAGAAATTTTATTTCCTATTACAGGGACCAAGTGTCTACTAAGAACATTCTTTAAATGCAGAATGCTATTTAGTTGGGGATTTTTTACCTTCTAGCATATAGGCCAACATAGCTATGGTCATGTACAAGCATTTAAGCAATTAGCACTCAGTAAGTTTTTAAATAAATGGCAGTATATGGGTTCAAGGTAGAAATGCCAGCATAAAGGCATTCAGGTATGGGTTGTACCAAACAGAACTCTAAATTCTTTTTACTGTTCTATGCTAAAATAACACAAATTGGCATAAATCACTGCAGCTGAGTACCTCTGTCTTTCAGATGTGAGACCCTGGGATATCTAGAATGCCAAAATGTGAAGAAATGGACAGCTGATCTCTCCAGTTCCAATAGGCTGGAGATGAACAGGTCTTCGCACAGCCACAGCTGCACACTGGGTCATGTGCTTCTTTATTTAACACTCTGGCACTGACCAAATCTGGAATCTGATGGACTGCTCAGTAGACAAGTATAAAAGTTCTTCTTTGTGCTAATTTGCACTGCACTGTTTGGTCAACTTCTAGTATAGCTGTCTAATATGATGGTAGCCAATAATGTTTGAGTCACCCAATTGTCTCTCCCAAATTAAGTAAGGGAGGAAAAGAGCTTAAAATATTTATAATTCAAGACTCCATATCAAGTTATCAATAACCTCAGTTTGAGATTAAGTCACATGTGCACAATTTTCTTTTGTAATTGTGGAAATTTTGGTGTGACTGACACAGGTTTCTGAGCAGGAGGCTGATAACACTGTAAGTTGTGATTGTGGGGTTGAGAGATAGGAATATCCTGTAGAGTGTGAGTAATAGACAGAAATGTTTTCTATGATGAACAAATATTATTTTTCATCAGCCCTCTAAAATGTTCCAACCTGCCCTGATTTTCTCCATTGAATCTCATAAAACTGGATTAAACTACAGGGGAGATGAGAACATAAATTTGATTCCTTTCATTCCATGTAATATTAGGGTTTGTATTCTTTCAAGCTGTAATAACCTCTAGACTTCAGCAAAATTGAAAACCTTTAAATAGCCTTTCACAACCTTTCAGTGTAGTAATGAAGTTTTAAGTGCTCACTGGGGATTTTCAGTTCAGAAAAATCTAAGCAGCAGTAGATATTAAAATCTAATGTTTACTTCAACTCTTTTAAAGCCTAATTGGTTTTTTCTGACAGTGTAATTTTTAAAAGGTTGGGTTTCATTTATTGATATATCATAATCACCCTGGAAATCTTTCTTCTTTAAGAATTCTGGTGGGACCCTTATACTTTGTAGGAGCACCTGAAAAGCCAGCTAGAACAGGGGAAAGGAAAACTTGCCAAGACCTGACTAGAACAACAAGCAAGTTAAAAAAACTCCGAACCCACAACCCGTGATTTAAACACCACAGGAGGCAAAAAACAAATTAAGGATGTAGATTCCCTGTGTGCACGTAATTCCAAGTATGTGAGTCACTGTAGTCAGCACGGTTGCTCATCCATCTAAAGACCTGGAGAGGATGTATGGCTGCACTTGACTCGGGGAGTAGCTAAGCAGATTTTATTTATTTATTTGTTTATTTGTTCATTTATTTATTTATTTATTAAGCTGTTGCTTAAGGGGGTAGCAGTGGGGACAGAAAATTGCAGGGTGAATTTACACTGATTAAAGAAACACAGTCTGTGTACACAGGCATTTCTGAGTCACAGTGTGGGACTGCAAGGATTCTGGGTTTTTGTGGTGCTAAATTAGTGGTGAAAATAGAATCTGAATTTCTTTGAGACAGTAGCAGTGTAAGTTCCAGACAGATATTTTTCATTGCTGTATTGCTCTATATACAATGTTTTATACGTATCTATTTTATTATGCATACAAACAGTTATTAGTATTTGCTGGGAACATATAGTAAGGTGACTTGTAGGTTTGATTCCTGTTATAATAATCCATTCAGATGACACTTAGATATCTTTTGTTGATACTTTTTCATCTTCTTAAATCATAAAATAAAAGCAGAAGGAAATACAGAAACAAGGAAACAAGAAAATGATCAAAAATTCTTGTATCTGACAGATAAAAGTCCAGTGCTTCTAAAGCAACAAATTACAGCACATTTTCATTAAGAAAATAGTCATGTAGGAGAGAGAGGATTTGCTTATGAATATCTCTTAAATGCATAAACATATGCAAATGAAAAGAAGCAGGTCCCAACATAGATATATATGTAATAGCAAAACATCCCATGGCTGGTTTCTAATTCTAGCTAATGTTGCATCATCAGTGTGTGCTTAACTTTAAGAGCATTTTTATATCTATTGGTTAAATGGAATGCTATTGGGCTAACTACCAGTGCAGTGTCCCAAGCTGCCTACAGAATTCCCTGTTAGAGGTCCTTGTTTATCCATTCAGGCCAGTGTTAGCTTCACAGGGAAAGGAGCTTTCTGACTTGTCTGTGTTGCTCTGCTTTTGCCCTCAGACTGTACTTCATGGAGAAGTGCAAGGAGAGTCACAGATTGATGGTTGAAAATTGAGAGTTAAAATTGTTACCAAAAAACATGAAGGCCTGTGCTCAGGGCCTTGTTATTTCAGTTCTGGGCAGACAGCTTTCCTCTGTCCAGCACTACTGCTTCAACAACAGCACAGTGTTAACACATTAGAGAATGGAAATTGTTGAGTAATGCACGACACAACTCTTCAACCTTCCCAAGTTGAAAGAGACTTCAGGTAAAGGGAAAAGCTAAGAAGCCAGGGAAGTGTTCACAATATGGGAAGTAAAGCCTTAGAGAGAGAGACAAAACATATAGTGAAAGAGGTTTGAGAGAGACATTGGTGGTTCAGAAAAAGCAGTCATGGGAACAATGCAGAAAAAGATACTTAATTAGAAAGTTTAGGAGACTGAAATATGGGATTCCCTATTTCACTTGTCATGCAGTGTGTTGCGTTCCCTGCTTCGGTCCCACCTTGGTACCGGCAGCGGAGTCCCAGCGCTACCCTAGGAAGCTGTTCGCGATCTGGAAGACTTCCTCGGAGTGCCTACTTCGGGCACAGCTGGCCCGCATTCGGTCTGGGGAGGTGTTGCCCCCGGAGCGTGGTGAAACAGCAAAGAACTACCAGAGAAGGAGGTCTCTTGGGATGTGATTTCGGTAAGTTTATTGCCTCCAAAGGGAGCACATGGACCAAGAGCCAAGAGCAGCTTATTACATCGGTATTTAAGGGAGGAACAACACCCAATAGGATGAGGGCAGGGGACAATACAGGGGAGGGGCTGGGGTACATGATCAAATGGGGTTTAGGGAGGGGAACAGAGAGAACAACGAATGAACTATGGAGTGACAGGGAATTTCCCAGAGCGGGGAAACATAACAGACAAGTCCAGTAACCAATAGCAGGAGCTTGGGGTCCATGGATTGGTGGTCCAACTGCTGCCCCTGGGAGCTCCGGGGGGAAACCCTCTATCCGTGGAACCTGTCCGGAAGTCCTCTGGTTCCGAACCACCGCAACAGCAGTGCTCAGTATTAAATACTTCAGTTGATGGAGATATTTTCAAGGAGTCATTTGAGCACCTTTCATGGGCATGGTTCAGGCTGCTGCTTCTGTGAGGGACAAAGCTCCAGTCAGCTTTCCTCCTTGACTCCAGATAGATGCACATTCTGACCACATGAATGTAACTTTCTGCAGCACATAAGATATAGAAATGCAGTGCCAGCAGAGCACTTGCTTTTCATTTTGCAGGCAAAAGTCCCATTCACATTTCTTACCTGTATATTTATTTAAATCTGTCTTGGGCTGATAGGAGATGGAAGAAAACAAAAGGTTAGGAGCAAGAGGAAATGCTGACAAAGAAGAAAAGCAGGTTAGAATGAATAATTGAGACCTAGAATGAAAAAATGACAAATGGATTACCCCGACCTCTGTTCTCACACAGTAAAAGAAGGAAGAAGGGAAATGAACAAAAGGGAAACTGCAGAGAAATGAAATGATAATTTAGGGATATGAAAAGCTCAGAACAGCTGCTAACACATGCTGGGCCAGCTCCTTCACTTGGTGTAACTACTGATTTTGTAGGTACCTGGAAGTGGCTTTATCAGAGTGGGCATGTGTGTCAAAGAGGGGAACAAAGCCAGGTTTACTTCTTCAGTAGGTCCTGGTCTTTCCTTTAACCATTTGAAGCCCACTCTTGGGAGATTTGTGTGCCTCTGCCATTCTCCACTGCCCCCCCAGCCTTATGCTTGGGTGGAGCAAAGCATGAAATTCAGGCAGACCAAAATGAATGCACCAGGCAGCACAGTGGCAAATGAAAACACTGCTGGATGGATATGGGCTAATGGACTTCAGAGAGAATAATCTGAGTTTTCATGCACATTGCTGCTTTGAAATTAGCTGTTCACCACCAAGGAAAAAGACAAGGATATCACTGTGGACAGGTCACTCTAAACCTCTGCTTAATGTGCAAATGTGAAGCAGTCTATTAAGAAGCGGCCCAGTTAAACTGTTTTTTTAATGAACTGGATACAGAATAACACTGAAAACATCACTGCTGCCATGATTCAGAAAGACTCCTATCTCCCTTCAGCTCCATACTGTTTTTCAGTTAAAGCAATTCTGTCTTGGAAAGAAGTTACAAGAGGGAAGGTCTTCAAATGACAGATTTGTGGCATATTTTAAGACAGAGCGAGATTTCAGGTCCACCATATGATCTTACAAGATCCCTTCCACTATGAGCTGTTCTATGAACCTATGATTTTGAAATGAGAAGAGGCTGAAAAATATTGGGACGCTTATATGCGCACATGGCATTGCCCAGCAGAAATACTTCACTCCTGTGCCCCTTTTTGCTTAACAACATATGTGAGAAGACAAAGATGAAAAACAATAAACTTTAAAAAATAAAATAAAAAAGTGTAGCCAGTTTATCCAGTCGATAAAGGTACTTCCAGTTCTTGGGGGTTGAAACAAGAATTGAACACTTGCAAGGGCAGTGAAAGCCTCTCACACTTCTTATTTGTGATTATAAAAACTGAAGTTGCTAGGCATGAACTAATTGCCAGGTGTATGTCTCCGTTGCAGAAATGAGTGCTGTGCAGATATGATTGAATTAACTGAGAAAGAGGTAATGCACTCTCTGTGACTCCTGGCACTTGAAATTGCTGTGTTAATTATAAAGTTTGGGAAAGTTTCCATGGCACTGCTACCTTAAAACTGACAACGCAAGATAGGAACTTCTCTTGTCAGAGATTAGCTCATATGTCTTGTACCCTTCTCTGATCTTAGAATCACATGAAAAGATAGACTGAGTTCAAGATCCTCAACAGAGCTGGACCAAAAAAGCCTTGTATCCTCATGTACTTTTGTCTGTCTTTAAGACCAAAGAATGGAAATTCCACAGCCTGTCCATTCACCACTGTCACTGTTCTCTTTGGTTATAAAAACGGCCCTTTTTTTGATTCTAATTGCCTCTTTCAGTCTTATGAAATGATTTATTGTAGAACATTCTTATTTCTCTTTCAAGATGTTCTCCAGTGGCATACAGTTTTGTTCAGTTTCTTCAAAATTCAGCACACCATTTTAGCTGGAGATTTTCCAGTGATGGATGATTATTTTTGAGCATATTTCTATGCTTTTGGTTCTTAACCTCTTCTCTGCGTTAACCTGAGATATTATCCCACTGCCATTGGTGTTGTTGGCTACCACGTTATGGCTGGCCTCTCTAGTAAAGAGATGAAAAAAAGCAGAAAACTTGAATCTTCTCATAGCTACCTGTTGCTGATTTTTCTTTTTTAATTTGTGTTCCAACACTTATTTTCATCTTTGAGTCTAACTAATATTCTCAAATGATTTCTAGTTACCATGTTGCTCCATAGTTGTATCTCGTTTCATGCTTTTGTGCGTCTGTCATCTTTGGCTATTTCTGGAAGCCTGTCTGTAAGCAAATATAATTTTTGCCTCTTGTATGTGTTCCAGTATTTTTGGTATGTGAAAAGATTATTGTTCAGTGAACTCTTTCTCTCTTGTTTTCTCCTTATTATAGTTTGCACTTATGTCCTTAAGTCCTACAGTCAAGTTGGGGAACTGCCATTTCTCCTCAAATATTTTTCTCTTTCAACGTAGTTCCTGAAGAGCTGATCAGTCAATTTTTTGTGGTCATCAATATCTTGCAGTCTATTGGTTTCTGTTTTGCTGTTCTTTCTCCATAATGATGTTCACTTGAGCTGTTTTCAATACTCAGGTTATCAAATGAAAATGTCATTAGAATGAAATACAGATTTGGTTGTTGTTTTATTTTTTTTTTTGGAGGTTTATATGCCATCTGTACTGAGCAGTTTTTGCCAGAGTATCTGAGGGAGAATGGGGTTCTGTGTCCCGGTATATGTGGCCGTCCGCCTCTCTCCTCGGTGTAGTGGAGGTGGTTACTAGCAAAGCGGAGGCGACTTGGGTCCTCGGAGGCCAGCCTTGTTCCCAGTCGCTGAGCGAATCTTGCCCTCGCTCCCTGCTAGCTACTCGGTAGGCGAACTCTCCCACACCTCAGGGGGATCTTCCAACCCCGGGAATGAAGAGACACAGACACGAGGTTCTGCACTCTGTGACACCGGGGGTCGGAGGACCTCGAGTCCCCTGTGACACAATCTTTTATTGTTCCCCCGGTGACCAATCACCGGGCAGCAGCGGGGAGGAACCGGGGAGGAGCAGGGGACAGGGAGCTAACCAGGGACAGAAGGGGGATGAGAGAGGGTTACAGACAGGGGAATGATACAATGAACAACCAAGTAACTGAGAACTCTCTAGAAAACTGGGGGTGACTGACTTAGATGGGCAGGTGGCGCTCCCCAATGAGCCCTGGGGGTGTTCACCTGTCTCGAGCCCAGCCTCTTCTGGGCTAAACTATTGTTTGCTCCACCTCAGGGGAGCGCTCCTGCTCCCCCCAGGGCTTTCTCATTGGAAATTCTTCTTCTGGGGTAACCTGCACCACCGCCACAGGTATATCCAGTTTCCATTAGTTACATATGTATCTGAAATGCTTGGGTGCCACTAAGTCCTTTCATTTAAATGGTTCCAGTCATGAAATATTCTTATACAAGATCATCCTGTTTTGCTGAAGTTTTATAGATTCCTCACTATATATATTTCCTCTACTCATTACTTAAGAGCTCTTCAGCTCCTCAAAAGTCCTCTCCTGGGATCTCAGGGCAAATAAATATGTCCCTAGTATTTTAAATACCAGATTCTTCCTTTCTCCTCTTCCTGTACTTCCTGAGAAAGTTTTGTACCACCTTCTGTGCTGGTTCTGAGAAAGTGGTTGGATTGAGCCTCTACACCATGTAATCACTAATTTTGATCACATTTGAAGACTTCAGTCCTCTTGTTTATTCCACTGTACGTTTATTCCACATACTTGGTGTAGCGGTGGTAAAAACCCCTTGGACGCTCCTAGTGGGCGAGTCCCAATACCACCCCAGGGATTGAAACATCAATAGTTTAGCCCAGGTATGGGCCACCCCCCTGACTCCTCCTAGTTGATAGTCATTGGTTCTATAAGCTGTTCCTTTAAGTTTGTACTATCCCATTTTTCCAGAGAGTTCTTAGTTCTGTTACCCTTGATTTGTCACCTACCCTTATCACCTCCCCTGCTCCCATCCCATTGACTGTGATCCCCATACTCCTCCCCAGCTCCGCCTCCCTTCCCTCTCCTTATTGGCCCACTAGTTCTGTTATAAGTCATTGTCTGAGCTAGCTTGGGGCCCTTCAGCTCCGGGACTCAGAAGAATAAAATCATTCTGCTACTCAGCTGTCGAGCCCTCCCTAATTCCTCCGCGGTTCCGGGAACAACTCACGACCCACCAACACTCTTAGTCCCTGACGAGGCTGCGTGTCTCCCTCGTCTGCCCACCTTGCGGTTAGGGCATTCGAGGTCCCTCAGGCGAGCTAGGAGCAACCATCAGCAGGCGGATCGTAGAGTGCCCGGCACGTTTTCTACAGTTGGTGCCCAACGTCGTGGTTCTTCGGAACCACGGAGGACTGCTCGTTTTTATCGACGATGACGCGCGTTGTGAGCCAAGCCCTGCATCTCTTCCTCTTGTTTTAGAGGGGGGATTTGCAGGGAAAACAGCGACCTCTCACTCGGGGAGTGAGAGAGCTGTTCTCCGCGGAGACCTCAATCCTCCTTTTCGATTTATTTTGGCGGCGACGAGACCCTCAGTGAGTGGGTGAGTCGGTAAAGCGAGACCCTCGGGGAGATGGTGAATCGGCGAAAGAGGACGGATCGGCAGAGTGCACCTGCGTTGTGAGTCCTCAGACTTCATCCCCGCCACCCTTATTTTTACTTTAGAGGATTGGCGACATTCCTCCAACTTAGAAAATGAGTAATCATTTTTCTAAGAAGGAGAGGGAGTTATTCTACATGTATCATAGTTTTAAATTTAAGCTTGTTAAGAATGGGGAGAAATTTGACCAGAAACTTTTAAGGAAATTTATTTGCTGGGTGGGCATTTCAGTTCCTGTTATAACTCCTTATTCTGTTCTAAGTCTTTCATTTTGGGATACAGTGGGTTTCAAATTAATAGAAACAGTTGAGAAAGGGGATGATTCCGTTCGTAGATTTTTTCCTTTATTAATTTTGATTTACCGTATTTTGCTGGGAAACGAGGAAAGTTCAGGAGTCACTAACCCCCCCTCCCTAAATAGTGTCCCTAACACCGTTAACCCTAGTCCTACTATCCCAAGTGGACAGTCCGCGGGGGTACCCCCCGATAGCCGTCGGCGCGGGGGAGAAATCCGGGGTGTTGAAGACCCCGACCCACGCAGGGTGTCCACTAACCCCTTTCGCCCCGGGATGGGCCACCCCGGGACAGATTCTAACCTTTCCCTCTTCCCTCAACCCGCTATCCCAGTTGCACCCGTTGTGCTTCCATTCCCTCCATGTTATAGCACTGTTAGTACTGTTACAGAATTTTCTGCTGCGTCACAGCAAAGTGGCGGCAGCGAATTTCGTGCTGCGCCACAGCAACACGGCGGCAGCGAATTTCGTGCTGCGCCACCATGAAATGGGGGCTGTGCCAGCTCGCCGTGATGCGGTCATCAGTGTGTTGTGTGCGCATGCTCAGGCGCGAGGAGCGCGGGTGCGGACGGCGGGAATCCCTTCCTCCCCACCCCTTGCTCCTCCTACCAACCGTCAATTGGACATCCGTCGGTCCCTCCCCTGGCGGCCGAGGATGTCACTCCGTCGGGTCCCCTCCCACTTTCCCAGTCCCACCTCCAAGTTACCCCCGCCCCTCCGGTCCCTTACCCAGCCTCTTCCACCGCCCAACCCGCCCACTTTCCAACTCCCCCCACCACGGGCCTTACCCCGCTTCCGGGTTCCCACGTCTTCGGTTCAGTGGTGCGGCCCTACCGCTTGCTACGCCAGTGACGTACAACCAAACAAAGACCTGACAGGTTCTATTAGCAGCAGTCCTGTAGGTGGCATTTTTAATATTTCCGCAGAAGTCAAAAGCTATAATTCCTAAGGCACAAATGTTTTTCATCACTTTTCATAGTGTATTTGTTCTGCCTAAAATTGAAAATAATTGTTTATTCCATAAATAGAATGTGTTTTGCAGAGGAGCAACCTGAGATCTAAGTTTTGAAATGAGAACTGTGATGTGTTCTTAAATCAAAAGATGTTTGATTAATGAAAGCTTCTCCCAAAGCCCGAAGCTGTGCCAGTGAACCATCCAAAGAGAACCACACGAGCTAAGTCCTGGCACGTCAGCAACTTGTGAAGTTAAGAACACAGACTTTCAACATGTTACATTCACGTTAAAGGACGCACTACCTAATCTAAAGACAGTCTTGTTATATTATATTGCGTATATGGACGGTATCACATCGATACACGATATTATATTATGGACGGTATCACATCGATAAACAGAATTATACTGCGTATATGGACTTTCTCATATCATTATGATGGGTTTTGATTGTTACAATTATTGTTTTCATTATTATAGGTTTTAATTGTTATAATTATTGTTTTCATTATTATAGGTTTTGACTGTTATAATTATTGTTTTATGTATGTTTGCTTACTTAAAAATGCTTTAGTTTTCTTTACTTTAGAAGACCTTCATAAATAAAAGAAAAGGGGGAGATGTAGCGGTGGTAAAAACCCCTTGGACGCTCCTAGTGGGCGAGTCCCAATACCACCCCAGGGATTGAAACATCAATAGTTTAGCCCAGGTATGGGCCACCCCCCTGACTCCTCCTAGTCGATAGTCATTGGTTCTATAAGCTGCTCCTTTAAGTTTGTACTATCCCATTTTTCCAGAGAGTTCTTAGTTCTGTTACCCTTGATTTGTCACCTACCCTTATCCCCTCCCCTGCTCCCATCCCATTGACTGTGATCCCCATACTCCTCCCCAGCCCTGCCTCCCTTCCCTCTCCTTATTGGCCCACTGGTTCTGTTATAAGTCATTGTCTGAGCTAGCTCAGGGCCCTTCAGCTCCGGGACTCAGAAGAATAAAACCATTCTGCTACCCAGCTGTCGAGTCCTCCCTAATTCCTCCGCGGTTCCGGGAACAACTCACGACCCACCAACGCTCCTAGTCCCTGACGAGGCTGCGTGTCTCCTGCGTCTGCCCACCTTGCGGTTAGGGCATTCGAGGACCCTCAGGCGAGCTAGGAGCAACCATCGGCAGGCGGATCGTAGAGTGCCCGGCACGTTTTCTACAGGGTACACACTGGGTATCCCCATCCTCCCGCATTACCCACCAAGTGCACCCAGGTCCTTGGGCAAAGACAATCCCACGAATGGGTTTGCCCTTCCCCATGGGGGACGCAACCCACACTGACTTCCCCAGCCACTTTCCTATGTGTAGTGCAGGAACCTTGTCTCCCTCCACAGTGTCTAAGGGTTTAGTTTGGGTGGGACCAGGGCGGTTAACAGATCCCCTAGTATTGAGTAGCCAAGTGGCTTCTGCCAAGTTCACATCCCAATGCTTTCATGTCCCATTACCTAGTGCCTGTAGCATAGTTTTTAACAGTCCATTATATCTTTCAATCTTCCCAGAGGCCTGTGGGTGATAAGGAATATGATATACCCACTTAATGCCATGCCTCTTTGCCCAGGAGTTAGTAAGATTATTTCGAAAATGAGTCCCCTTGTGACTCAATTCTATCTGGGGTTCCATGTCACCACAAAATGTGTCTTTCAAGACCTGAAATTGTGTTCCGAGCCGTGGTGTGGTTGACTGGATACGTTTCCAGCCAGCCAGTTGTGGCCTCCACCATGGTGAGGATGTAACTCTTGCCTTGGCGTGTTCATGGCAATGGCCCAATGTAATCAATTTGCCAGGCTTCACCATACTGGAACCCCAGCCACCGCCCTCCACGCCAAAGAGGCTTCACTCGTGTGGCTCGCTTGATGGCAGCGCATGTTTCACACTGATGAATAACCTGTGTGATGGCCTCCATGGTCAGATCCACCCCTCAATCACGAGCCCATCTGTATGTTGCATCCCTTCCAAGATGCCCTGATGTTTCATGGGCCCATCGGGCTATAAATAGCTCACCCTTTCTCTCCCAATCTAGGTCCACCTGAGCTATTCCAATTTTGGTGGCCTTATCTACCCGTTCATTGTTTTGATGCTCCTCAGTGGCACGACTTCTGGGCACATGGGCATCTACATGGTGTACTTTCACAGTCGTGTTTTTTATCTGTGCAGCAATGTCTTGCCATAATGCAGCAGCCCAGATGGGTTTTCCCCTGCGCTGCCAGTTGGTTTTCTTCCACTGCTGCAGCCATCCCCATAGGGCATTAGCCACCATCCAGGAGTCAGTATAGAGTATGGGCCACTTTTCTCTCTCAGCAATCTCTAGGGCTAGTTGGATGGCTTTCACCTCTGCAAACTGGCTTGATTCACCTTCCCCTTCAGCAGTCTCAATGACTTGTCGTGTGGGATTCCACACGGCAGCTTTCCACCTCCGATGGTTTCCTGTCACTCGACAGGCTTCTTGGGCACGAGTCACCTTCTCAGACAGTGCTCCAAAATCTCTGGCTTCTGGCCAACTCAGAATCTCTTCTAGGATTCCTGGGAAGTTGAATTTTCCCATTTGGGCTCGTTGTGTAATTAAGGCTTCCCATTTACTCCATGTAGCACTGGTTGCATGATGCAGGGAGGGAATGTTTCCTTTGAACATCCAGTGTAGGACAGGCAATCGTGGTGCCAAGAGGAGACACGCTTCTGTCCCAACAACTTCTGAGGCCGCTCGAACCCCCTCATAAGCCGCTAGTATTTCTTTTTCAGCTGGAGTATAGTGAGCTTCTGATCCTCTGTAACTCCTGCTCCAGAATCCTAATGGCAAACCTCGGGTTTCTCCTGCGGTCCTCTGCCAGAGGCTCCAGGTGAGGTGCTGCTCCCCAGCTGCAGTGTAGAGTATATTTTGCACATCTGGTCCTGTCCGAACAGGCCCAAGAGCCACCGCACGAGCTATTTCTTGTTTGATCTGCTCAAAGGCCTGTTGTTGCTCAGGGCCCCACTTGAAGTCATTCTTCTTCCGGGTCACTCGATAGAGGGGGTCCACAAGTTGACTATAGCCTGGAATGTGCATCCTCCAGAATCCTACAAGACCCAGGAAAGGTTGTGTTTCCTTCTTATTAGCTGGTGGAGACATATTGGCAATTTTGTCAACCACCTCTGTAGGCACATGATGGCGCACATCCTGCCATTTTATTCCTAAAAACTGGACTTCCTGTGCAGGTGTCAGAGTCTGAAAATAGTTCATGCCTCAAACATTGATATATCAGAGAAGCCTCCCTCAAGATACCTGACTGGGACCTTGAACTGAGTCAAACTGCTGAGATTAGATAAAGGGAAAAGCCTATTGTTCAGTCATCTCAGTCTGAGGGAAAGGAATGCGTCCACAGAGGCTGAAGCCACCAGCTGTACTGAGAATCATTTCTGGCTGAGTTTGGGGTGGGGGACAAAGCACAGCTCACAGAAGCCAAGTTTGCACAGTCTTAGCCCCCAGCTGAAGGGGGGAGGAGGATGGCGTAACCTCTGGTCAGAGGCAATACACACGCATCCTCCAGTACACAAACTGGCCCAGCTGTGAAACCTCCAACCCCACAAGCCACATCCATGGGACTCTCACGTGAGAGGAAGCTGAGGGGGAGTCACAATCTATCACAGACCCCCTAAAGTGCTCCCCAGATGCCTTGCACCACACGACTGCACGTGATGCAAGCAGAGTCTGCTGCTAGAGGCTGCCCCCTCCCCTGGGGGGACATGCCTGGACATTTCCACCTGGCCTGAGTGTATATTAACCCATGGCATTCTGTGCTTTTGGGGGGACTTCTACCACCGAGACCAGCTGAAGAGGACATCAGGACACCAGTGGGACCCACGGAGTGGTGATACTTCTTTGTCCCTGTCCCTCTCCGTACCCCCGATCTTTCTCCCTACTCCCCATTTTCTCTCTTTTCTTCTCTCTCTCTCTCTCTCATATTTACTATCAAATAAAACTCATACTATTAATTGGCATATGGTCTCGCTTGTACCTTAATTCGGGCGGAGGTATCTCTAAAGAACTTTAATAATTAGATCATAACAGCAGGTCCCTTCACCTTACTTTGTTTTATGGCAAGACCATCTTTCAGGAGAATTTTGATTTTTTTCTTCCCTTTTTCAAAAACTTCTCATGCTGTGTCACCCCACACAGTGATATCATCAATATATTGCAGGTGTTCCGGAGCTCCACCCTGTTCCAGTGCAGCCTGGATCAGGCCATGGCAGATGGTGGGGCTGTGTCTCCACCCCTGGGGCAGTCGGTTCCAGGTGTACTGGACACCCCTCCCAGTGAAAGCAAATTGTGGCCTGCACTCTGCCGCCAGAGGGATTGAGAAAAATGTATTAGCTATGTCGATCGTGGCATACCATTTGGCTGCTTTTGACTCTAGCTCATATTAGAGGTCCAACATGTCTGGTACAGCAGCACTTAGAGGTGGTGTGACTTCATTCAGGCCCCGATGGTCCACTGTCAGCCGCCATTCCCCATTTGACTTCCGCACTGGCCATATGGGGCTGTTGAAGGGTGAGCGGGTCTTGCTGATAACTCCTTGGCTCTCTAGTCGACGAATTAGTTCATGGATGGGAGTCACGGAGTCCCGGTTGGTACGATACTGCCTCCGGTGCACTGTCCTGGTAGCAATCGGTACTTGCTGATCTTCTACCTGCAGCAATCCTACGATGAAGGGATCTTCTGAGAGGCCAGGCAGGGTGGATAACTGTTTGATCTTCTCTGTATTCACCGCAGCTATGCCAAAGGCCCATCAACATCCCTTTGGATCCTTAAAATACCCTCTCCTGAGGTAGTCGATGCCAAGGATACAAGGGGCCTCTGGGCCAGTCACGATGGGGTGCCTTTGCCATCTGTCCCCTGTTAAGCTCACCTCAGCTTTTACTACTGACAACTCCTAGCATCCCCCTGTCACTCCAGAGATCCAGATGGCTTCTGCACTCTTGTGCCTTGATGGCATCAGTGTTCACTGTGCACCGGTGTCCACTAAAGCTTTGTACTTCTGTGGATCTGATGTGCAAGGCCATCGAATCCACACAGTCCAGTATACCCAGTCATCCCTTTCCTCCTCCTGGCCGGAGGCAGGGACCCTCTATTCCTGTTCCTGGTCAGAGTATTCACTGTCTGACCTTTGTGATGCCAAATCAGAAGTTCCCTCCTCAGGACTGTAGGAAACAGCTTTAGTTCTCTTATATCTGGGAAATCGCTGATTGTCTTCTGGTCTCTCTGTGGTAACTACACTGACAGTCTTCTTGGGTGGCCCCTTCTTAACAGGTCTCTTCCCCCTCAGTTCTCGGACCCGGGTGCTCAGCTTAGAGGTGGGTTCACCATCCCACTTCCTCATGTCCTCTCCATGCTCACGCAGGAAAAACCAGAGCTCGTTACGTGGCCTGTTCTTGGGGCTACCCTTCCCTCTGACTGGGGTTGGAGAGGAGTGATCTCTTGGGCTGCCTCTAAAAGTTGGGGTGGTGGCTCACAGGGATGAGGGGGCACCCAGAGTATCTTCTACATTTTGGAGCCAGGCAGATGCCAACTCTACAGTTGGTGTATCGATTTGCGGATAATAAAGTGCCACCAAGCTGCTGGAATATGATGCCGGAGTTCCTTGAACCACCTTCCTCCACATGGCAAGTGTACAAGGGACATCCTCTGGGTCTTTGGTGACGCTATCATCCTTTAGATCACTATAGACAATTTCCAGCACTGCTAATTCTCTCAAGTACTGGATACCTTCATCCACATTGGTCCACTTCCCTGGGGACTTTACAAGATCTTCCTTAAAAGGATATCTTGCCTTCACACTTGAAAGAAGCCGTCTCCAGAGGCTACAAGTTGCTCCTTTCTTTGCAAGTCCTCTTTGAATTTCCCGATCCCTAGCAAGGGATCCCAGCTGTTGGGCTTCATGACCTTCTAACTGCTGACTATCTGCCCCATTTGCCGCAGTTGCCGGTGTTCAGGCGAGGACAGCTAGCCCCAGGGTCTTTGGCTAGCGACCCGTCGGCGGCTGCAGCAAGTGTCCCTGACCGCCGGAGCGCCGGTTCGCTGCCGTGGGAATCTGTGCGTTCCCAGCCGCAGGCAGCTCTTAGAGAGCAAGCTATCTCTATAGAGGCCGGAGAGATAGGGAGGGATCTTCTGGCTAGAGTAATAGAGACGCAGAGGCGTAGGGTCCAACTGTTCTCTGGGCGTCTAGGATCAGAAGACCCTGAACAGCTCAGAGCACAGACTTTTATTGTGAGGGCATTATCCAATCATCAAACACCAGGAGGGAGGAACCAGGGAGGGACCAGGGGACCAGGACCAATGGGGGATAGAGAGGGGAGGAGAGGGGGTAACAGACAACCAAGGGGTACAATCAACTACTGAATGGAACAGAACGTTCTAGAACACAAGAATGACTGGCAGGAGAGTGGCAGGTGCTTAAACTAATGGAGGAAAAGGGAATCACCCCTGAGAAACTCAGCCCCCCTTGCGGGACAAAACCACCTGTGTCTCCTCCCCAGGGGAGACTTTAAACTTGGGCACCTTTATTCCACAGCTTCTCAGGGGGGACCGAGCCCTTCGGGACCTCAAGCACCACCACATCTCCCTCTTCTTTTTTACTTAAAGAAAGGGATCCTCTCACAAAGGAAATCATAAAAGTTTTAAAACATCCTAAAAAACTTAAAACGATGAAAATGATAAGAAAAGTCCATAATAAAGTCTGTAAAACATGGCTGCCCCAGCCGTAGATTCCCCATCCATGAAATAAATTGTCCAGCCAGTCCTTATTCTCCTGTCGTAGTTTGTGTAGCTGGTCCTGCATACGTTGGATGGTTTGGTGGATGCTCTGGGCGTGTGAGGAGAGATTAAAGCAGCATAGTCCTTCAAACTCCTCACACCCGTGGCCGTGCGCGAGTAGTAAAAAATCAATTGCAGCCCGATTCTGTAACGTTGCTTGCCTGGTTGTCTCCTCGTCTGCGAGGAGGTCTGATAGCGCCTTTGATGTTAAATTGGCTTGTTTGCCCACCCAACACTCAAGGTGAGAAAGCTCACCGAGGGCCTTTGGTGCTGCCACCCAAGGGAGAAATACTGAGGCAGCGACCCTCTTCGAGAAGGACCAGGAGGTAACACTACTGTCACAATTTGAATCCAGTTCCTGGGTGGCACGTTTTTGGCGGGCCTGCTTTGTGTTATTCCTTCATGCTAGAAGCTGGGTCCTTCCCGGAGTCAGCATGGACAATTTGCCTAGCATGCACAGGCCTCCATGCAGACGGGAGGGGATTCCCGCCCACGCCCGATCCCCACAGATAAGGAACACCCCTTTCGGGAGTTCCCTGGGATGCATTATGGATGCAGACCATGTGTTTTCTGCAAAACTGCACCAAATTCCCTTGACATATAATTTTTTATCCATCGCTGAGACATCTTTTTCTGGATTGCCAATTCGGGGGGTTTTTTCCTTACAGATGGGTCGAGCCAATTGTATGTGGGATTGAATTTGGTACAAAAGGCGGGCTGTGCTGACCCCACAAATTCCAATTATTGGGGTTCAGCGTGCATGTTCGGGAGGGTCCGAATCCACACATCCCAACTGTGGGCTGGGTGGGCTTCAAGAAAGGTGGAACGATACTCGAGTGGTGTCCAGGAAATCCGTACCAGGCAAGTCGACATCGGGTTCTTGGTCGCGTAGGCATTCAAGCAGAAATCTTGCTGGCCGATCGACTTGGCCAGCGTTACCCAGATGTTTTCTTTAGGCTGCTGCACAAGTCACGGGTTTGCCCATCGCATCTGCAGGACTAACATGACGGCTGGTAACAGGAGGCATGCTGACAGCTTCATCCTTTGGGACCTCTCGGCCAGAGTGATTAAAAGAAAACAAACTCATATATAAAAAAAACTCACATCAAAACCTCTCTCCCCCTTTTCTTTCACTTAAGGTAAGTCAAGGGACTGGGGTAAGGAAAACACATGAGGGAAGTCTGAGGGAAAGACAGGGGTAAAGTCTCTGTATATGGGTACAATTCTTTTCTAGTCTTCGGGGTGGTCTGATGTCTTTTCACTCTCCAGAGAGGAGCTTCTTCACTCGTTTTCTTCTTCTTCTTGAGGTAAGTGTTTGCGCCTTTGCCTCTTCCAGATGGATTGCGGTTGATTCTGGTCTTCCACCGCTGTGGCAGTCACACCTGTAAGATTACTGGTCGGGATGTGGTCAGAAGGCTTGTATGGCTTTACAAACTTGGCAGGGACCCATTTCAGACCTTTTGATGTTGAAACACACGCGTACCCTCGGCCCCAGACGATTAGTGGAAGGCGTCCCTCGATCTGGTGAGTTTCAGGGTCTTTGACCAGCACCGGCGGGTTTTCTTTTAGTTTGGTGGAGGTCGAATTCGAAAAGTGACGGAAAACAGGGGGGATGGGCTCTTCTTTTGAACAGTTCAAAAAATTGATTGTGAAGAGCGCCTTACAGAGTCGCTCAATGGGCGATCTAATCTCTGTACCTCTCTGCTGCTGGTGGAGGACTCTTTTGAGGGTTTGGTGTGCCCGTTCTACAGTCGCCTGTCCAGTGGGGGAGTGCGGTATGCCGGTGGAGTGGGCCACTCCCCACGACTGGAGGAACTCACGGAGACGGGTCGAGGTGTATGCAGGTCCATTGTCCGTTTTGATGTGCTTGGGTGTGCCTAAAACTGAGAAAGCCATCAGAAAATGTTTTGTGACATCTTTTGCCTTCTCACCCGTATGGGCGGAGGCATAAATGGCACCTGAAAAGGTGTCTACGGAAAGGTGTACGTACTTAACTCTGCCAAACTCTGGTATATGCGTAACATCCGTTTGCCAAATCTCACAGCTGTTCAGTCCCCGGGGGTTTACCCCTGGATGTAGTGATGGAATGTGGTGGGACTGACAGCTGGGACATGTCGCCACTATGGCCCTTGCCTGCTCCAGCGGCAGGTGGAACATCCTCCGGAGCGCAGGGGCATTTTGATGGTAAAACTGGTGGCTGAGCTTGGCTTGCGCAAAGACGTCTGGTGTATTCGCCATTCGCGCAGCCATGGCCAAGGCGTCCGCCCTGTGGTTCCCTTCTGAGATGCATCCTGGGAGATCTTGGTGTGGTATCACATGCATTACGTGGATGCTCTTGGTGGGAGAGAAGGAATACTAATCTTGAGAGCAACCCAAATAGTTTTTCATTAGACACTTCCTTTAGCAAAGAGTGTTCTGCTCTGGCAGTTACTCCAGCCACGTACGCCGAATCTGTAACTAAATTCAGAGGTTCCTGGAACCTCTCGAACACTCTGACCACAGCTGCAAGTTCTGCAGTTTGTGGGGATCCCTCCACCACATGGACCTCAGACTCCCACTGCTGGGTCCTAGGGTCCTTCCAAGTCAGAACTGACTTGTGAGAGGACCCTGAGCCGTCTGTAAAAACGGTCAGAGCATTCAATGGACCTCTGCTTTGTAGAAGCTTTGGGGCCAAATGAAAGTTAATGTTAAACAGCTGATGTTTCAATTTCTTACCACTAATTTGGCCTGGGTAACTGTCAAGAGCGAACTGGAGGTGCTCGTTGGTTTGGAGCAAATTCTCCAAATCCTCTCCTCGCCAAGGTACGTGGATGCATGCGAAATCACACCCCGCAAGGGTGCGGAACCTGACTCTTGCTCGGGTTATTAACTTTGCCACCAGCTCTTGTGGCGTTGTAATGCTCTTGGACGGTTGATGAGGGAGGAACATCCACTCTGTTATCAAGAGGGGCTCCTTCGACCTCTCGTCCCACTGGAATATAAGACCATGGTAATTTGGAGTCTGGCCAAGGATGGTAAAACGGAATGTTAATTCTGGTGCCACCCGGTGGGCGTGCCGGGATGAAAGTGCCCGTTGGACCTTACTCACGGCCTCCCTGGCATCCGCGGTCAGATCCCTCGGTGAGTCGAGGCCCTCGCCGCCCTGGAGGCGATGGAATAAGGGGGCGAGGTCTGCCGTCGTCAGCCCCAGCAGTGGACGAACCCAGTTGATGGATCCACACAGCTGATGGAGATTGCGGAGGGTCCTGGGCTCGTCCTTGATGGTGAGCTGCTGGGGTGTGACGGTCCTCTCGCTCACCCGGATGCCAAGGTAGGTCCATGGGCAGGTCCGTTACATTTTCCCTGGGTGGATTTCCATGCCGGGAATTTGGATGGCACTAAGAGTCTTGTCCAATGTTTTTTGTAAATAGTCTTCAGATGGGGCACAGACTAACACGTCGTCCATGTAGTGGTATACAACAGCTTTAGGGAAGGCCCTTCGGATAGGTGACAAAATCTGAGCGACGTACCACTGGCAGATGACTGGAGAGTTCTTCATTCCCTGGGGAAGGACGGTCCAGTGGAAGCGTCACTGGGGGGCCTCCCTATTGGTCGACTGCACTGAAAACACAAACCTGGGTGCATCGTCAGGATGGAGTGGGATGCTGAAAAAACAGTATTTTATATCAATGACGGTGAGTGGCCACTGACGCGGGAGCATTGTGGGTGATGGTAAGCCCGGTTGGAGGGGTCCCATGTCGACAACCACTTTGGTTATCTCTCTCAGGTCATGGAGGAGCCTCCACCGATCGTTGCCAGGCTTGCGGATGACAAAGATCAGGCAGTTCCAAGGGCTGTCTGATGGAACGACATGCCCCTTGGAAAGCTGCTCCTCCACGAGGGACTCCAGAGCGCTAAGCTTTTCTTTAGTAAGGGGCCACTGCTCCACCCGCACAGATTTGTCAGTTGTCCACGCCAGACATGGCACTGTGTGGGTGGTGCGCTCTTCAGTGGCCCCAATTAGAAACCCTGCGCCGGAGGGGCAGGGATTTCTAGGCGAGTCCCCCACTGAGAGAGGAGGTCTCGTCCCCACAGAGTAAAGCTGGAGGGTACCACGAACAGGCGGATGGTGGCTGCGTGTCCGTCGGGTCCCTCGATGACAATCTTGCTGGCACTCTTCTGTGAGGATGTGGACCCCCCAACTCCCGTAATCTTCCCATCAGCGGGGCGAAAGCCCCACTGGGGTGGCCACTCGGACTCGGCAATGATGCTAACATCCGAGCCAGTATCGAGCATCCCACTCCTCAGCACCGTCAACCCGCCGTTGTTCAGGCGGCAGCTGAGACGTGGTCGATCTGTGCCCATTATCTGTGTCCAGCACACCACTGGTGTGCGGTGGTGTCTTGGGAAGTCTGATGGAATGGGGATGGCGTGAGCAAGCCATTGCCCCTTGGGAATAAACCATGGAGGGTGTGTGCAGGTGACATGAATCTGGAAGGTGTCCCCCGGTAAGACAGAGATCACTTTGGGGAGGACAAACACTTCCGGAGGTCGTCTCGTGGCATTCCCAACTATGAGAAAATCTGTCTGGTTAAAAATGTCCGCTTGCAGGAGAACTTTGATGTGGGAAAACCGTGTTGATGTTACACGCTGGGGAGCCACACTTACCAAGTTTAATTTGTTGCCCCAGAGCCTCGGAGTGTCCCCCTCACTCGTCGATGGCAGGACGGTAGATTCCTCTGGAGCGGCAGATGGTTGGGTGGTCGATGCAGCCTTTAATTTGATGTTATGGCGCGGTGCTGATCCACGCTCCACTGCCCATTTCTCGGTGGTGGTTGGTGAGCACACGGGCAGTGTGCCACTCCAGGACCTGTGGGAGACTTGAAAGGTGGAAGGTTAGGCCTCCGAGGTTTCGGACAACTGCGTGCTAAATGGTGTGGTCTTCCACAGTTAAAGCACTTTGGCTGTCCCACGCTTCCTACATTGGTGGCATGGGCATACACAAGTCCTCTTTTAGGTGCATGGGTAGGGCGAGCTGGCGGCGGGGGTGGAGATGGTACTACTTCTGCACAAGCCTCTACCATCATTTCAATGGTAGGTTTGGGTACTCGGGGAAGGGTCTTCAGGACAGCCTTACAGTCAGCATTGGCATTTGCCAATGCCAGGGACCTCAGGATCTTTCTTTGGTTCTCTGGGTCCTCCTCCTGTTTAGCAAGGGCAGCCTTTATTCTCTCAATAAAGTCCGAAAACCCTTCAGAGGGCCCTTGCTGGATTTCTACATAACTTTCAGAGGGCACTGCTGCAGATGGTAAAGTCAGCAGAGCCCTCAGTGCTGCCTGCTGAATGTCCTTTAAAACACCCTTAGGGATTTTTTCTGCCTGTTTGGTCCCTTTAATAAAGTCACCTTCGCCACAGAGATGGTTCATGGTGATATTTGCAAGGTTTTCTTTCCCTTTGTACCCTTCTAACAGCTCTCCCAAAAGCCTGCGCCATGCTCTGTCCCAAATCCAATACTGAGTGTCCAGTAAGATGCTATCCATAATCAATTTAATGTCCTCTGGCACCATTAGGGTTGACCTAAAGGTAGCTTTTAGCATCCCTTTAGTCACCGGTGACTCCAGCCCATAATCCCCAATGGCTTTGCATAGGTCTTTTATGCTATTCGGTGGGAAGGGCTCCCATTTGGGGTTCTGCCCACCCCTTCCCCCATATTGCACCGGTGCTGCAATCAGTCCTTTCTCCCCCACTGAGGCTTGGGCCTCGGCTTCCAGCTGTTTACTGTCCCGGTAGGCATTTGCCTTCCCACTTCCGGGTTCTAGGTGTGGGGAACTGGAAGGGGAGGTGTGGGAAACCGGATGCCTGGGGGCAGAGACCTCAGTGGGGGCGGCGCAAGAGGTGGAGACCTCAGTGGGGGTGGCGCGAGGGGCGGAGACTGAGCGAGCTCGGTGAGGGGTCCCGATGACAGGGGAGGAGCCCAACGCGGTAACACCCTTCAATGCCCCCAGCACCCGGGGTCGCCCCAAGGGGTGGAGGACAGGACAGGGGGTGGTTTCAGGGGAGGTGCTACGGGAGGAGCCGGAGGAGGACTCTACGTCAAGATTGACAGGGGTTTTCCCGCCGCGGTGGTTTTTGGCGGGGCCCCTCGCCACGCGGTCGGCGCCATAATGGCGGCCGCCGTTTTGTTTTAATGGGGGGGATGGCACAACGGGTGCAACTGGGTACTGGAGCATGGGTACAAGGGATAGGGACATTTCTGCCGAGGGTTGATCAAGATCTTGACAGCTGGGGACCGCGGGGGGTCAGGGCAGTGGCAGGATCGCCTCTGCACTTCAGGGAAACTGCCCTGCTCTTCTGGGAGGGTTACGCGCCACGATTCTCGCCGCTTTGGGGAAGAGGAGTAGGGAGGACAGGGTTCAGGGATAGCGGGGGTAGGAGCAACTGGGGACCCAACCTTTTCTCCCTCTTTTTCCCTTAAACAATCACATATTAAAATCAACAAAGGAAAAAACTTCAAAACTCGATTCTCCCCGTTTCTAATCTTATCAGATAAAACATCCCCAACCCGATTCCAGAAAGAAAGCAACTGAACTGAACTTACAGAAATCGAAATCTCAAATTCAACAAAAATCCACCTAACAAATCCCCTTAAAATTCTCCTATCAAATTCCCATTTCCCATTAAAAAGGGTAGCTTTAACTTGGACGTAAACCTCCCTTTTTGGGTGTATGAAGCGTGCACCCATTTCTCAAAACCCACAAGCTAAAATCTCCACCCAAAGGAAAACTGCAGCAAATTAAAAAGCACAAGCAAAAGAACGGTGCCACGGAGACCCGTGCCTTAACTCCCTGTGTGGACCCTTGTGATCCCTGGCACAGTACCTGGCAGCCTGAATGGACCCTACCGATCCCCGGTCCCGGACCTACGCCGCCGCTTCTCGCAGGCACCAACGAAGAAAACTCCTTTGTGGGGGCCTCCGGCCGCCGAGCTCCCTCAGGATCTTCTCCCATCTTCGGTGGGGAAAATCCTGCCTCACCCCGCTTCGGAGGGGTAACTCGGAACCCCAGACAAAGGAGCTTCTTAAAACAGAAGAGCCTTTGCCTGGGCGTCGGCATCCCGATGGCGCTCCTGACCGGGGATGGTCAGGGCCGCTAACCAAAGACTACCAGCTGAAAGCTAGTAGTCCCTGTTCGGGCGCCAATCTGCCGCGGTCGCTGGTGTCCAGGCGAGGACAGCTAGCCCCCAGGGTCTTTGGCTAGCGACCCGTCGGCGGCTGCAGCCCGCGTCCCTGACCGCCAGAGCGCCGGTTCGCTGCCGCGGGAATCTGTGCGTTCCCAGCCGCAGGTAGCTCTTAGAGAGCAAGCTATCTCTATAGAGGCTGGAGAGATAGGGAGGGATCTTCTGGCTAGAGTAATAGAGACACAGAGGCGTAGAGTCCAACTTTGCTCAGGGCGTCTAGGATCAGAAGACCCTGAACAGCTCAGCGCACAGACTTTTATTGTGAGGGCATTATCCAATCATCAAACACCAGGAGGGAGGAACCAGGGAGGGACCAGGGGACCAGGACCAATGGGGGATAGAGAGGGGAGGAGAGGGGGTAACAGACAACCAAGGGGTACAATCAACTACTGAATGGAACAGAACTTTCTAGAACACAAGAATGATTGCCGGGAGAGTGGCAGGTGCTTAAACTAATGGAGGAAAAGGGAACCACCCCTGAGAAACTCAGCCCCCTTGCGGGGCAAAACCACCTGTGTCTCCTCCCCAGAGGAGACTTTAAACTTGGGCACCTTTATTCCACAGCTTCTCAGGGGGGACAGAGCCATTCGGGACGTCAAGCACCACCACAGCCTACTTCTGCTAAAAACAATGGTGTTGCTCAAAGGTCTTATATCTCCCCAGAAGACTACGTGCTGCCAACTTATCCTTCTCCTAGAGACCTTTTATGGCAGAAGTGAGTGTATCCCTCGCCTGCTTACCAATTAGCAAAAATGAGTTTAAAAGAACGGAGAACAGACTGCTGCACAGCCTCCCCCGCGACCCCCCCGCTTCCATCTTCACAGCCTGTGCATCCTCCTACAAAACAGCCTTTGCAAGCGTTTCCTCCACTGCCACAGGACACTGACACTGATGGTGACAGTGGGGATGAAAGGGAAATTGATTGGGGAATTTCAGAGGCTGCGTCAATGCGGGAGCATTTGCGGGAAAGAGAGGGTGGTCATCGTCGCTCTAATAAGGCTTGGAAAACCAGGCCCTGGACACTGCCTCTTTGTCAGGTGACAGTGCAGCTGAGACAACCGGCTCAGTTTTGGGAACAAGTCAAACGTAAAGCCCTTGAGTGTGGGGAATGGGAGCTGGTTGAAAGGCTGGGTATGCCTAATCTTAATAGTGATGTGTTTACAACTGACACTGAAATGATCGGAGAGGGGGCTGCTGGGGGGAGTGCTGGTGCGGGGGAATGTGTTCAAGCGTATCCCGTGTTTAAGGCTACACCAGGAACTAACCAGCAAGATAGTCATCAGGTGATTGCCTGGAGGGTAGTGCAGGATTTGCAAGAAAGAATTGCTAAATACGGTCTGGGGTCTCCAGAAGTTATGCAAGTAATTCGAGTGATAAACACAGACTTGCTTGCACCTTTTGATATCAAGCACCTTGCTCAGGTGTTGTTTCAGCCCGTGCAGTTCGGAGTTTTTGAGAGTAACTGGAGACAGATGGCAGAGAGAGCCGCAATAGAGAATATGCACAGACCTCAGGACGATCCTAGATATACCGTGGGATCTGATGCCCTAATGGGAGGGAATGCATTTGGTGACCCAGACACACAAGCTAGATGGCATCCTTTGATCCTTGAGCAATGTCAAAAAATAGGTATGGGAGCATTGATAAAAACCATAGAAATGGCTTCTCCCAGACCTCCATTTGTAAAAATAGTTCAAGGGACAAAGGAACCATTTTTGCAATTTGCAGAAAGGATTTCAGCAGCCCTGGAGAGACAAGTTGAGGACGAACAGTTACGGCAGATCTTGTGTAAACAGTTAGCCCGGGAAAATGCAAATGAGGATTGTAAAAGGTGATTTATACCCTTCCGGGGGATCCTTCATTAACAGATATGGTTACAGCTTGTGCTAAGGTTGGGTCTGTGGAACATAAAATGACTGCTTTAGCAGCCGTTTTACGACCACCTCAGAAATGCTATGCATGCAGACAGCAAGGGCATTTGAAAACTGATTGTAAACAGGAACAAACAGGGAAAAAGCAGAAAGGAATTGGGAATACAGCAGTTTTCTCTTGTCAATGATGTGGGAAACCTGGTCATTTTGCAAAACAATATAAATTCAAGTCTCATGTAAATGGTCAATTTTTAGGAAACTCGGGAAACGGGAAGCAGAGCCCGAAAGGGGCGGGGGTGCTCAGACACAAACACCTCCGCAGGGCATGCTGCCAACTCAGGACATGCTGTCAATGCAGACTTACATGCCCCCCCCCCCCATCCTCCTCCCCGCGGGGGCCAGGCCCCCTGTTACTCTGCAACCTGGATGACAGGGGCGATGAGAAGCCTTTGACTAAGAACTGCTTGAGAAAGCCAGACGTCTCTGTGAATTACTAATAGGAATTGTATCACCAGACAGAAATGGATACCTGAATTTCGATCTGTTTTCCAGTTTTTCTTGTTTTTACTTTATGTTAATGAGTGTTGAGTTCTATATCCACAGGTGAACCTTGAAGTACAGTGACCCCGGAGACAATACCACAAACCTGCATCCCTGCTCGAAGAAGGGATGGATCTGTGTGCTCGCAGCTCGTAACGCTGTCTTTGGAACTCTCCCAAACTGTCACTCCTGATGTATTCATAACTCCAGATCACCCCTGACGTATTAATAACTATAAATATGTTGTTAAAGTTTAAATGCTATTAGGTTTATTAAGTTCTGTTAACATTAAGTATTACGACTAGATTCTGTGAAAGTTGACTGCAGTTATGCATAACTATCTGTGTTATAGGAAAGATTAGGTTAAGATTACATACGTACAGTGATATATATGCATTCTTTTAATAATCATGTTCATGGTACCATGGTCTTCTTAGTTAAAGGTAGTTGACAACGTCTGTTACTTTACAGTCTGCACAACCTGTACTATGTTTATATAACTGTCTCCATGATTTGTTCAGCTTTAAGTAACCTTCCTAGGTGCTGTTTCTAACAGCTTTCTCATAAGATCTATGTTAGGGAAATCCCTCCAGCTGGGGTCCTGGCTCTGGCCAAGCCTGGACTCTCCCTGGTCGGACATCTACCAACAGACCCAGGTGTTTCTGCATCCAAATCATACTTAAGTCAGGTTTGACTTCATAATTTGAGTTTATATGAGCTGCACCCCTTTTGGGGTGGACTTGGGGATCTCACCCGGGAGGGATCCCCCAGCCCTAACTGAAACAAGGTGCCAGCTGTCACAGACCCTGACTGTTGGTATAGTATTTCAGAGTTCAATAATGTATTATTTTGCTTGACAACCTTCACAAATAACGTAATCAAGACGGATTTTTTAAACTATTGGGTCATGAAGAATCACAGAATATCATTGATCACTTAGAGGTTTTATCACATGGGTGTTAAAAGTATTCTTATGTGTATGTGTGTTTCTTACTTATTACACTACTTGTGACAGGTGGCTGGTAATGCCATAGACAAACTTACGTTAATTAAAACAAAAAGGAGGAATGATAGGGGAACCCCCGCAGAGCAGACTGCAAAAGCTTTGTATACAATCAATCATCTCACAGTGCCTTCTGATTGTAATATTCCTATATTTCTAAAGCATTTTCTTTCTTTGCAGTCGGACAGAACAGTGAATATCCCTCGAGGAAAGGTGAGGGTCAGAGATTTGATTAACAACAAGTGGGAGAGTCCATGTGACCTCATCACTTGGGGGTGTAGATATGCTTGTGTCTCCACAGATACTGGAGCCCGTTGGGTGCCGGCACGGTGTGTGAGGCTGGACTTACAGTGACCTCGCCCCCGGGACAGTGATGACTCGCCTGAAGCTTGGATGTTAATGATTGCTATCATTAGGTTTTGCATAGGGGAAGGAAAGGTCATGTTGCCTCCTCTGCCTCCTATGCCTGAGAATGTATAGATAACTTTAGCTCATGCTTTAAATCAATCTTCTATGTGTGTTTCACTTGCAACTCCACAATCTCCTTTTAAAACATACTTATTTTGAAAGAATGTGCTGTATGAGTTTGTCAGACAATTCAAAGTATATCTTTACAAATATTCAAGAGCTGCAGTATGGAGTGCAAAAGTTAAGTAAAACTGTTAGTGGGTTTGATACATGATTTAGTGGCTGGGGCATCACAGGATGGTTCAAAGATCTGTTGAAAATGGGAAGTGTCATCTTGCTTGTTGTATTTTTGTTCTTACTGTTGGTGCCGTGTTTGTTGTCTTTTCTGCAAAGGGCCCTGCAGAGATAGATAAACACTGCTTTCTTGGTAGTAAAACAAAAAGGGGGAATTGTGGGGATGCATGAGGCTGACAGCAGACCTGAAAGCCTCTCGGACATGGACTTGAAAGTGATCAGAATTTACCCGTGAGAAAGCCCCGTGAGAAAGCAATGGTATGAACACCTGCAGCCACAGTGGGGGACAGCCAAGAAGATAACCAGGGAAGATGTTTTGCACCCAGAGATGGCCTTGCGGAAGAGCATCAAGAATGTGGTGGAGGATTTATAGTGTGTAGTTGACTGCTTGTATGGCTTGTTAACGTGCTGGGAAAGTTCTTGTTATGAAGATAGCTTTAGTGTTGTTTTCCACGCAGCCGACAGTAGCATGTTACAGTAGCTGAGGAAAAAGGGTATAAAGATGTTAGCACAGACTAATAAAGCACTTCTTCTTTGTCCTTGGACTACTCGCGTGTCGTGTGTCCGTCTCTACTGCGACAGGGTGCAATTACTAACAAACCTCTAAAACATGCTACTGAAACTAGGATGCAGAGTAGGATGGAGAAACAACAAACCATACATATTTTGAACAATTCTCAGTATTTTGCTACCTCTCTATAAATCATTATTACCATGCCTAGCAAAATAGGAATTTTAATCCGTGTCCCTCTACTGTAAAAACTCTGTGCTAAGGACAATACTGGAGCTATCTGTGGATAGGAAAACAAACCTAGGGACCAGTAAGCGATAAAGACCTCAAACAAGCCTAGGGACAAGAGAGACATGGTTACTTTTACGCAGAGGGACACTATGAACTCAGGCAACAAGGCTACTGACTGCTTTATCTCAATACAGAGTCAGCACGACCAAAATGCAATCAGTACAAGTTTTTTCCACTTTCTTGAGCCTCACGTTGGGTGCCAAAATATTTGTCCTAGTTTAGGGCAAATGTTAGGACGAAACCTCCAAGGGGGTCTCCTCTAGACAAGCTAATTTCAGCCACTCCTCCCCCAAACCGGTTCGGGAAAAGATTTCCTTAGAGAAAAAGTGGAAAAAAATATTTATTTAATAAGCAGAATATTCACAAGTATGGAAGCAAAAATTGAATGATATAAAACAATGAAACTTTTTTTTCTCTGAAGAGATGGTAGATTTAGAGAGTTTTTCTGTGGGTGTGGCTGTGTCAGCCTCAGTCTCTCCAGAGGCTGGGGCCGATGGCCAGGCCCGGCTGCAGAGTCGGGGGGCCTCCGGGGGATTGTCTTGATGTCTTGGACTACAGACATGCTGACCAGTCCCAGAAGAAAGAAACCAGTAAAAGAAAAAAGTCTCTCTCTCTCTCTAAAAGCCGAGAGATCTCCGAGAGCACTCTGCTGTGAACTCCGAGAGCACACAGAGAGCTTATCTTTATTTTTCTGTCTCCGCTTTGAGCGCAGTTTCTGAAGGAATTTCTGGGGGAGTAAGGTGTAACTCTTGTAGACAAACTGTGTGCATTTTCTCTCCTCTCTTCACTCTCTTCACTCTCTTTCTCTCTCTGGGCCTAACTTAAAGCTACAGAACTTAACACTTGGCATAGGCAGGACAGACGATTGGGGATACAAGCATCATACAGTCAACCCAGGACACCTTCCCATGGCCACTATGGTGGATTATGAACAGTCCATTGGGTACCTTTTTAAGGATGAACAGTTCAATTGCAGCAACAAAGAAAATCCCTTCTTCTGTGCTGAGCAACACAGGTTCTCCTGACAACTCAGGTTCTCTGTTATCCCCCCCCAGGACCAGGGCTCTGGGTCACAGCATCTCCTCTGTTTTGGTTCAAGTTTCTCATCAGGCTGTACTTATTTCAATACCTACTTGTCTTTACCCGGGTGTTTCAGTTCTCTGGCTGCAATTAGAATATCACATCCCCCTTTTGGACTATTTCTTCATATATTACAGGGAATTTATTAGCTCAGTCCCCAACCATGGTTCTACAAAAGAATTTTCAGCTTCACTCTCGAAGAACTTCTCATACACCTCCCTCTAGGCATCGGTTCTGCTTTCCTTACTGACTGTAAAGTCTCTATGCTGCATTTATGTAGATGTCCTCACTCGTTCCTCTCTCTGTGCAAGGAAGGATGGGTGTCTGCAAGTTTAGTCTGGACATGGAGAGAGTTAATCTCTCTCTCTCTCTCTGGCAGTGTGACGATCACGTGGTCTCTGCCAGGCTGTTTGAAAAGGTCCGAGCCAGGTGGTAGGAGCACTCAGAGTCTCTGTGGCCTGGCTCTGCAAAGCTGGCTCGGCCTGGTAGGGCCGGCCGGGCCCAGGGTGACAGGGCAGGGCCTGGCCTGAACTGGATGGAGCCAGCCTGGTCCTTGCCTGGTCCAGAGCAGGGGCCTGGCCCTGTCTACTGTCGCTGACATGTCGCCTGAACTGTATCTCCCGAGTACCAGGCTGGTTCCTCTCCCATGCCCATCTGCAGCTGCATGGCTGCCCTAAACCTCCCTCCCCCTCCCCTCCCTCCTTTGGAAGGACGTGGGGGGGGACAGGGTCTTACTCAGGAGAGAAGCAGGGAGATGCTCCTTTCTACACAACAGCAGGCCAAAAGAGGAAGAGGCTCAGAGTTTCTCGGCTTATATGTGGTTCTTTCCTCGAAGGCAGATCAACTTTTAAATTGGTTTATCTACATATCAATCCTTAAAACTACCTGGTTATTGGCTCTCTCTCTCAGGAAGCAAGTTGTACCACTTCCTGCAGCATAGGTCACTTCCTAGATTTTGACCCCTCCTGACTAACCCTGGACAAACATTTAAGGTGCATCCTGAAGAGATAAAAGAGCAGCAACAAAAACACAACAACAACAACAAAAAAAACAAAAAAACAAAACAAAAAAAAAACAACCACAGGAAAAAGGAGAAAGAAACCAACAAAACCAAAACATGATGATTTTGTGAACTGAGAACATAAACATCATGTCCTTGCAATGCCTCTTCCTTCCACATCATCCAAAAACTGGTGTGCAGCAGTTCTGAGTTAATTAAAAGCACATTTCCACAAAGGACACATGTTTGAGATCTCCTTAAGCCTCCTGCCATATATAAAACACTACACAGAGAAAAAAGAAAAAAAAAAACGGAAGAAAAAGTAAAAACATGAAAAAACTGCCAATTGGACAGCCTGGGGAAGCAGTTCAATCCCATGTTGGTTTGTTTTACTTGTCTTTTTCTTTATTTTTTTAGCTATTTCTTAAATAATAAATGCAGATGAAGTGTTAAATATGTATATGCTGCATTTTAAAAAAATTAGAAAAATCAAATGAATGGGGCACAAGATTGTTCTATAAGTTGTGCTGGCTAATTTTTAGTTTGTATTCATAAGTGGTTTTAACAGCCTTTTTTAATGTGTAATTTGCATGTTCTACTTTGATTATATGTAAACATATTTTAGAGAAAAATGCATTGGTATTTTACTGAATATATGGGCGAGAAAAAAGTTGTACATTGTTTGAAATGTCCTTTTTGTAACAGTTTTTATTAATGAAGCTTTTTTGTATATTTGAAATTGATATGAACCTGAGACATCTGGCATGCTTTAATGTCATGCTCCTTCATGATTTTAGGTGTTGATTTTTAAACTTTCGTTCTGAAAGAAAGTTCAGTCTTTTCTCTACCAAATCAGGTTAGCACAGTATAGAGCACAACTGAAAACAAACAAGCAACAACAAAAAAATCCTATTCATATGTTATTCATTGTGTGAAATTAAAGGAATTAAATTCAGTCTAATATGAGTCGTGAATTCTTTTGTCTTATTTTACATCTGTTTCCCATCACTAAGAGTTTCAACAGCTTTTGAATACTAATACCATGCATTCATAAGCCTTCTTTATGGTAATGGAGAAAAACATGCTTTGGTTCTGTTTTTTTTTTTTTTTTTTTTTCTTTTTTAAATTTTATTTTTCCCAGAATATCCTTAAAAGTTAAAAATGGACTGTGCCATGGGCCCCATGGACAAAAGAGAGATTTGCACTTTGGGGCTGTGTGTATCACCAAGTGATCAGAAACATTTCTGGTCCAAATTGTGTCCCCAGGCACCAGTACAGTACAGCTTGCCACCCAGGTGGAAATTCTACTCCTGAAGCAGATGGGGGGCCCCTCTCCAAACCCCTGTAGAGAAGGGAGTCCCAGGGGCTAGGTTATGAACAAGGAAGTGACAGGAGCCAACCCTCTCCTCACTGAGCTGATGCCTTATGTTTTAACTTTTTATTTTTCTACATCAGGACTGCTCTAGTGTATGACTCCATAATTTGTCATCTAGTGTTCTGTTACTGTCATTTAGACGAAACAATTTCTCTCTGGGCTGGAGTTTCAAGGACATACTGTTTTTCCAAAAGCCCAAAATGTAAACATCCATGGACAGCAGCGAAGAGAAGAAGGGGACAAACTGGGGATGGGACTTCAGGACCTGAAGCTGTAATTGGACAATGGGTTTCTGATATGTAGATGGACCAAAGGTATATCTGTCCAAAAAGCACGTGCTAGGTGTCCATTTTGGGTGTAGTCTCTGCAAGACTCCTGCATGGCCCAAAGTGTACCTTGTTTTAATAAATACTTCTTTTATTCTTTTAACTCTGTCCAGCTTCTGTTTCAGGTCAGCCTTTCATAAGGCATCAGTTTTGGTGACTCCTCCGGGATGGGAGGCTTCTGAAAAACCCCTGGACCCAGAGGAAATCCAGCCCTCACCCCCTCTCTTCACCATGAAGGTGAAGAGAAGGCATGAAGGCATGAAGGCTGTAGGACAAGGGGTATTTTCCATTCTGTGATGTCTCATGCTGTAACTATGGGACCAGACATTGGTTGTAGCATGGTTTTAAGTTTCATTTCCAAGTTGCTTCTGAGAGTGGTCAGCTGCCATTGTACATTCATCCTCAACATCCCCAAGTTCCTCTGCAGCAACATTAGATTTCATCTTTTTCCTTCTCCTCAGAGAGGATCTACCACATTCCCCAATGGCTCAGCAACCTGTGCATGGAAATTAAATCTTGTTTCCTGAAGAAGGCAGTGATGCTCAGGCAGGATAGATAACGCAGTATCCTCTCATGTTCTTCCCTTCTGAAGCTTTGCAGGACAGGTGGGCTTGGTGGGACCAACTCATCTAACCATAAAGACAATCCCTATGACTGATGTTTTGACAGCTGTTGCTTTATGTCAGTGCAGTAGAGTTGCTTCAAAGATCTTGGTTTTTTTACAAGAACATATAGTGACAGGACAAGGGGGAATGGTTTCAAACTGAGAGAGGGCAGGTTTAGATTAGATGTTAGGAAAAAATTCTTTCCTGTGAGGGTGGTGAGGCACTGGCACAGGTTGCCCAGAGAAGTTGTGGATGCCCCATCCCTGGGATTGTTCAAGTCCAGATTGGATGGGGCTCTGAGGAACCTGGTCTAGTGGAAGGTGTCCCTGCTCATAGCAGAGGGGTTGGGACTAGATGAACTTTAAGGTCCCTTCCAACTCAAACTATTCTATGATGATCTCAAATGCAAGAGGGCTTTTTTCATGCTCCTCTCTCTCTCTTTAATATATGCATAGACCCAGCTTTTGACAAGTTTGCAAAAGTGCTGACATCTTTGCTCACTTTTTTTATTGAAATCTGTGATGTATAAGCTACTGGTCTCCAACTCTAACACATTTTTGTAACAGGCCTGCAGTAAGACTCCCTTGGAAGTGTCTGTGAACTGTCAAGTTTCATGCTTGCTGCTGCAGTATCTCAGGACCCTTGTCCCCTCCTGCCAGCTCTTTTCTGAGGTTTACCTCCCATCACCACTGCACTCTACTGTACTTTGGTGGTGTCACATTGTAGGCATGATGGAGCAAGGTTGGGAGAGAGGCTGTAAGGGAGTGAATTTGGGGTTGTTGAGTTTCTGTCATTGGAGGGGGCAGGGCATGAGGAGCTCCACCTGTGAGGTTTTCATGCTTTCTTGCTTCTTGTCTCTTTCTTTCACTAGACTGCTGACACCATGTACAGTGTCAGACTCCCTTACTCCTCATGAGTCTCCTTCTGGGCAGAGAGGAGTCCTTGATCATCATCCTCATCTGCTTTCACAAAGTCAGGCTCTTGATAGGATCTCTGTGATTGTTTCATCCCTGATAACTACTCCAGCACTGTCTGCTCCTATGGATTAAACCACCTCTGAGTCTTACAAAGTCCACCTTTGAAAGTCTTGGAAACAAAGTTCAGTAAATTCACAAGCTCTGGTAGGTTGTAATTTTTTTAAGCTAATCTTTGTTTAATGAGATTTGAGTTTCTTTCGCTGGAGATATTAAAAAGCTGTCTGGACACAATCCTGAGTAACATGCTCTAGGGGACCCTGCTTGAGCAGGAAGATTGGACTAGATGATCTCCAATGGTCCCTTCCAACCTTACCCATTCTGTGATTTCTGTGAGATACTGTTTGTCTCATTTTACATGAGTCCAGTGTTTTCCAAATTTGCATAGAATACTTTCATTATTAATATCTGCTCTGAAATAATTTCAAATAATTAAAACAGCAAGTGTGTTAGAGAAATAATGTTCTTTTCTGATTATCCTTCTTTTTCTTCTGAGCATCCTTTGCTTATAAAAGTTCTGAAGCTCTGTTCAAACCTTCTTTGGCCATCCTCCATATTACTGGAGTTTCAAATTAGGAGGGAATTTCAGACTCCACCCTCAAGGTATGGATAAGGAGATAAGTGCTGTCCCTTGGGACAAAGAATGATCTTAATTCACTTTTGATAGTGAAGGCTGTTTGTGTCCCCTGGGATAAAGAGGCTGACCGTGGTGACCTTAAGTCATCATCAGCTGGCAGACACAAGGCTCAACCTTTTCCCCCTTCTCCCTCGTGGTACCATTTCCCACTAGACTCCAGAGCTATCTCATATGTTGAATTTATTTTGTGTCAAGGAAAGTTTAGTTGGTGGAGATGCCTGCAGCTTGTATGCAAGCTCTGTGAGCTCATGACAGCATTATTTGCCATTCTGTAACACAAAGCATACACATAATTTTAGAACAATGCTACTGTTACTAAGTAGAAAAACGATCCAGTGACTATGGCAGAGTAGTAGAGAGAAGACTTGGTCAGGTGTGAGAAGTATGACATTGATCATGTGGATTATTATGATTAGATTTATTGCTAGTATAGTATCTAAATATTGCCAATGCAGTATCTAGTACATGCAGGCCTAAAGGGTTTTAACAGAAGTAAGTTCAGCTACAAATGTAGAAGTTTACAGTCTTTGGTGTTGCAGAATGCACAATTACAAGACAACAAAGCACCTATGGAGATACTTCAGGATTTTATCTCTGTATATGTCCAGATCTCAGTGCTTTTATTCACCCATCCAAAAGTGAGTGTTCCTGTAGTGGTTTCAGTTCGCCTATTCAGGTTTGTGGCTAAATGCCAGCACACTTACTTAAATTTACTTGATTGCTTGTTGTGAGATGAGGATTAGGAGTAGGCAAAGCAGGCTCAAACTTTATAAAGTACAAAGAAGTTTTATTAATATACCTAAGACAAAGGGAAAAGGAAAAAAAAAACTAAGAAAAACCAGAACAAACTCTTCAGACTACCCCTCCTTCCCCCACCTCTCCATTTCATTCTCCCTGACAACATACAAAAGACAACACTTCGACCGCCAGTCAGTTTACCACCTCAGAAACAGCTCTTGTTCCAGTTCATTTAGGGAGAGAAGTTTCTTTTGCTTACACCATGGATTTTCTGTAAGAAAAATACAGTTTTTATGGGTCTTCTGCCTCACCATTAGCCGCTGCCCGGAGCAAAGTCCAGCTTAATGGTGGATCCCTCCCACACCAGTAGCCTTCCCACAGCCACTTGGGTGGGTTATGAACAGTCTACAGGGTACCTGTTTTAAGGATGCACAGTTCAATTGCAGCAACAAAGAAAATCCCTTCTTCTGTGCTTAGCAACACAGGTTCTCCTGACAACTCAGGTTCTCTGGCATTCTCCCCGGGACCAGGGCTCTGAGTCACAGCCTCTCCTCTCTCTTGGTTCTAGTTTCTCATCAGGCTGTACTTTTTCAACACTTACTTGTCTGTACTTAAGTATTTCAGTTCATTGGCTGCAATAAGAACCTCACATCCCCCTTTGGACTATATCTTCATATATTACAGAGAATTTATTAGCTCAGTCCCCAACCATGGTTCTCCAAAAGAGTTTTCAGCTTCACTCTTGAAGCAACTTCCCATGCACCTCCTTGTAGTATCAGTTCTGCTTTCCTCACTGACTGTAAAGTCTCTGCGCTGCACTATGTAGGTGTCCTCACTCGTTCCTCTCTCTGCGAGGAAGGATGGGTGTCTGTGAGTTTAGTCCAGGCATGGAGAGAGTTAATCTCTGTCTCTCTCTTTCTCTGGCAGTGTGAGGATCACGTGCTCTTTGCCGGGCTGTTTGAACAGGCCCGAGCTGGATGGAGTCTGGCCCGGTCCTTTCCTGGCCCGGAGCAGGGGCCTGGCTCTCCCTCTCGTGTAGCTGGCACACTGGCTGAGCTGTATCTGCTGAAGATTCCAGCCGTTCCTCCCCCATGCCCGGCTGCAGCGGCACGGCCGCTCCAAACTTCCCTGCCCCCCCCCCCCGCCCTTTAGAAAAAGAGAAAGCTTGGGCCTTACCAGCGAGAGAAACAAGAGATGCTCCTCTCTACACAACAGCAGCAAGTCCAAAAAAGAAAAGCTTTAAAAAGTCTCTACTTATATATAGTTTTTTCCTCGAAGGCGGATCAACTTTTTAATTAGTTCACTTACATATCAATCCTTAAAACTACCTGATTATTGGCTCTCTCTCCCAGGAAGGAAGTTATATTCCTTCCTGCAGCATAAATCACTTCCTAGATTTTGACCCCTCCGGCCTAACCCAGGACAGTTCCCCATCTTCAGGATGGATATACCCTGCAGGCATCCCTGCCAGAGAGGAGCTCCATCCAGAAGCTGTCTGCAACCTCGGGAGACCAGTTTGCCCAGCTGGCCCATTTTTCAGCACTATTTTATACCCTTTTGCAGGCCGAGGTGTACCAAAGTCAATCACAATCATCTCAGCTCCCCCATCTCTGGAATGCATTAATTATGTGAGCATCTAGACAGTTCCTCCTGCAATTTCCACCTGATGCTCTTAGGGCAAAACACATTGCCTGTCAGAGATGGCAAAGGAGACGGTGTATGTGGGGAGGACACACATGAAGGCTGGGCTATCATTGCTGTCACAGTGACTTTGGGTGAATCAATGAGAAGACCCTACTCAAAGCCCTTCAGTACACACCAACTGGCAAGTTCTAGAAAGCAAAGGGAAGCATAGATGTCAGCTTAAAACATATGATTGGCCTTTTATGAGTAATTAATGAGCTACATCTCTAGTGCACTAACACAGGGATTTCAGAACTAATAGCAAATAGAAATTACAGTGAAGTGTGGCATATCAAACCATCTATGAAGTTTTTACTGTCAGCTGGAGGAATAACTGGTGTGAAAGCACCACAGGAGTCAGGAGTCATAAGAGGACTTTGACAGAATGTTAGTGCAATCATACGTAATTTCATTATGACAACTAACTTTCTCTAAAACACAGAGCAAAACCCATTTGGTTCATATTCTCAGCTTATGCAAATCAGCATTACCAGTTTCAAATGTGTTAAAGCAGTTTGCAGGAGCAAAAGCTCTGTTTTCATTTTCCTTATGGAAACTATTCATCCCAAAATGGCTTTGGAGTGATGCTAGTAATACGATGCGATAAAAACTACTGTTGTTTGTTGCCTGTAAGAAGTGTTATACTGAGAAAACAGACCTTTGTTAAAAATTGTTTGAAAAACTGGTTCAGCGACACCAGTAGCCAGGTCACTGTGGTTTTATAAGAGCTGCAGTGGAAAGAAGAGGGTAAAAAAAATGGAGAGTCCTTAGGAAAAAAATGAGACACAGTTTTACATATATCAGGAAGATATTTAGGTATTAATATCTACTTCTCGACTCTATCGCGCTACCAAAAAATCTGAAAAAAATTACCATGTGTTGAGTATCATGGAGTACATCAGCCCTGCATAAGTCAAGAATGTAGAAAGCCCAGTGTTTCTTCTGCAGTGCTTGAAATAGATGCAGCTTATATAACTTCTGTTTGCCTCATGTGATTTATCCCCTGTGATAAACACATATTATAGTTTTGGCTTTTGCAAATATTAAGGTGGATGCTGTGTGTTGTGCATTATAATGTTAACTTTTGCAGAAGTAGCTATAGTTGTGAAATAATAAATAATGATTTTAGTTTTGGAACTAACTGGCAATAATTAAAATAACTCAGACATATATGTGAAGTAGCTGATGTTGACATAGAGTACTTGTGGTTAACTTAAAATAACTGAAATAACTAAACCGTCCACATTGTCAGCTAACATTTGAGGAACAGGCGTGATGAGGACCCCTGCTACTGACACTTTGACTATCAATAACTGTCACCTGCTGAAACCACGGAACAGGGAGCCGTTGTGGGGGGGTGATGCAAGACCCTCAGAACCACATCCATGATTACTGCATGTCCTGGGTTAGGCAGGAGGGGTCAAAATCTAGGAAGTGACCTATGCTGCAGGAAGGGATATAACTTCCTTCTTGGGAGAGAGAGACAGTAGCTAGGTAGTTTTAAGGATTGATGTGTAGGTGAACCAATTAAAAAGTCGATCTGCCTTCGGGGAAAAAATCATATATAAGCAGAGACCCTTTGATCCTCTTCCTCTTTTGATCTGCTGCTGTGTAGAGAGGAGCATCTCCTGCTTCTCTCACTGGTAAGGCCCCCCCCACCCTTCCAAAGGAGGGGGAAGGGAAGTTTATGGCAGCCGTGCCGCTGCAGCTGGGAATGGGGGAGGAAACGGCTGGAATTCTCAGCAGATCCAGCTCAGTCGGTATGTCAGCTACACGAGACAGGGCCAGACCCCTGCTCCGGGCAAGGCAAGGACCAGGCCGGACTCCATGCAGTTTGGGCCAGGCCCTGCCTTCTCACTCCGGGCCCAGATAGCCCCGCTAGGCTGAGACAGCTTCACAGAGCCAGGAACAGAGACTCTGAGAGCTTCTGCCATCCAGTTCGGACCTGTTTGAACAGCCCGGCAGGGAGCACGTGATCCTCACACTGCCGGAGAGAGAGAAAGAGATTAACTCTATCCGTGCCTGGACTAAATTTACAGACACCCATCCTTCCTTGCACAGAGAGAGGAACAAGTGAGGACATCTACATAAATGCAGCATAGAGACTACAGTCAGTGAGGAAAGCAGAACTGATACCTACAGGGAGGAGCATAAGAAGTGCTTCGAGAGTGAAGCTGAAAACTCTTTTGTAGAACTATGGTTGGGGACTGAGCTAAAAAATTCCCTGTAATATACGAAGATAAAGTCCAAAGGGGGGATTTGATGTTCTAATTGCAGCCAATGAACTGAAATACCTGGGTAAAGACAAGTAGGTGTTGAAAAAGTACAGCCTGATGAGAAACTGGAACCAAGAGAGAGGAGATGCTGTGACTCAGAGCCCTGGTCCCGGGGGGAATGCCAGAGAACCTGAGTTGTCAGGGGAACCTGTGTTGCTAAGCACAGAAGAAGGGATTTTCTTTGTTGCTGCAATTGAACTGAGCATCCTTAAAACAGGTACCCTGTGGACTGTTCATAACCCACCATAGTGGCTGTGGGAAGGCTACTGGTGTGGGAGGGATCCACCATTAAGCTAGTCTTTCTTCCAGGCGGCGGCTGATAGTGAGGCAGAAGACCCATAAAAACTGTATTTTTTTCTTACAGAAAATCCATGGTGTGAGCAAAAGAGACTTCTCTCCCTAAATGAACTGGAACAAGAGCTGTTTCTGAGGTGGTAAACTGACTGGCGGTCGAAGTGTTGTCTTTTGTATGTTGTCAGGGAGAACGAAATGGAGAGGTGGGGGAAAGAGGGGTGGTCTGAGGAGTTCTGGTTTTTCTTGGGTTTTTTTCTTTCCCTTTGTCTTAGGTGTATTAATAAATTTTCTTTATACTTTACAAAGTTTGAACCTGCTTTGCCTACTCCTAATCCTCATCTCACAACAAACATCAAGTAAATTTGGGTAAGTGTGTTGGCATTTAGCCACAAACCTGAATAGGCGAACTGAAACCACTACTCTGCACATGCTCTATAAAGGCAGGTCAGGGGCCAAACTATGCTGAAAAGTTCCTGGAACATGTAAGTGAGTTCAAAGAAATGTTTGAACATGTATAATCTTTATGAATATGTATTTTACCGATGCAATAGAAAGGGTATATAAGAAGAGTCATTATAGTTAGCTGGTGTATTTCTGGCTACAGCTATGCACCCAGCGCTGTTACTTTTGCTTTATTGATTTGTCCCTGTTGTCCTTTATTAAATTTTTAAAAATTCAACTGAGTAGTGGGCTCCATTTCTCACAACTGGGGGCTCGTCTGGGATGGACACTTTGTCTCCATGACCCTGGAGGATTCCAAGCGGGAGGCACGCCCCACTGAGTTCAGTGGCTCGCTCGGCTTCTTCTGGTGTCAGCGATGATCGCAGGCTGACACCCCATGGACAAGAAGGGACTCATAAAGCAAAAGAAAGGAAAAAAGGGCTCCTAAGAAGCCACAGCAACTAGCCCACAATTCTTGCACATGAAGACCTGGACAGGAAAATACATTGTAAGTACCTGTGCATGGGTCAGGGTACAGGAGATTGACTGGTGTGTGCATGTGATGCAGACTGGACAGTCCAAATCTGCAAAGTGAGTGCAGAGTCTTTCTAGCCATGGTTCCAGTGTCTCCACGAGGAGACCTGCCAGTGAAGAGACGAAGCAAAAGGTAAAGAGTGAGTGATCCCCCGGGGCAACTGGGACTGGGTCTTGGGGAGGAGTTGGACCCCACAAAGGGAGCAAAGGATTTCCTAGGCAATCCACTAGGATATAGGGAACAAGAGTGAGGGTCCCCAATCCCAAAAGGAGTGTCAGATTGAGGGATGGGATCCATAGAGGTGTCCTGGGTTAGTCATGAGGGGTCAAAATCTAGGAAGTGACCTATGCTGCAGGAAGCGATACAACTTGCTTCCTGAGAGAGACAGCCAATAACCAGGTAGTTTTAAGGATTGATATGTAGGTAAACCAATTAAAAGTTGATCCGCCTTCGAGGAAAAAATCATATTTAAGCAGAGAACATCTGAGCCTCTGCCTCTTTTGCCTGCTGTTGCTGCAAGTGAAGCAGCTCCTCTGCTTCTCTCCCTGGTAAGGCTAGGCCTTCTGGGCCTTCTTTTCCCCCTCCCCCAGAGAGGGGGGGTGGGAAGGGAGGTTTTAGAGTAGCCATGCAGCTGCAGATGGGCCTGGGGGGGGGGAAGTGGCCAGGGCTCTCGGGAGATACAGTTCAGCCGACATGTCAGCTACACTAGACAGGGCCGGGCCCCTGTCTCTGGACCAGGCAAGGACCGGGCCGGACTCCATCCAGCTCAGGCCAGGCCCTGCCCTGTCACCCTGGGCCCGGCCGGCCCTACCAGGCCGAGCCAGCTTTGCAGAGCAAGGGCCACAGGGACTCTGACTGCTTCTGCCATCCAGCTCAGATTTTTCAAACAGCCTGGCAGAGACCACGTAATCGTCACACTGCCAGAGAGAGAGAGAGAGAGATTAACTCTCTCCATGTCCAGACTAAACTTGCAGACACCCATCCTTCCTTGCACAGAGAGAGGAACGAGTGAGGACATCTACAGAAATGCAGCATAGAGACTTCACAGTCAGTGAGGAAAGAGGAACCGATGCCTAGAGGGAGGTGTATGAGAAGTTCTTCGAGAGTGAAGCTGAAAACTCTTTTGTAGAACTATGGTTGGGGACTGAGCTAATAAATTCCCTGTAATATATGAAGATAGAGTCCAAAAAGGGGGATACGAGGTTCTTATTGCAGCCAATGAACTGAAACACCTGGGTAAAGACAAGTAGGTGTTGAAAAAGTACAGCCTGATGAGAAACTGGAACCAAGAGAGAGGAGAGGCTGTGACCCAGAGCCGTGGTCCCGGGGGGAATGCTAGAGAACCTGAGTTGTCAGGAGAACCTGTGTTGCTCAGCACAGAAGAAGGGATTTTCTTTGTTGCTGCAATTGAACTGTGCATCCTTAAAACAGGTACCCTGTGGACTGTTCATAACCTACCATAGTGGCTGTGGGAAGGCTACTGGTGTGGGAGGGTATCCACCACAAGCCGATATTTACTTCCGGGCAGCGGCTGGTGGTGAGGCTCAAGACCCTTAAAGAACTGTATTTTTCTTACAGAAAATCCATGGTGTGAGCAAAAGAGACTTCTCTCCCTAAATGAACTGGAACAAGGACTATTTCAGAGGTGGTAAACTGACTGGAGGTCGAAGTGTTGTCTTTTGTGTGTTTTCAGGGAGAACGAAATGGAGAGGTGGGGGAAGGAGAGGTGGTCTGAGGAGTTTGTTCTGGTTTTTCTTGGTTTTTTTTCTTTGTATTAGGTGTATTAATAAATTTTCTTTATACTTTACAAAGTTTGAACCTGCTTTGCCTACTCCTAATCCTCATCTCACAGCAAACATCAAGTAAATTTGGGTAAGTGTGCTGGCATTTGGCCAGAACCTCTTATAGGCAAACTGGAACCACTACACACACCCATGTCAACAGTTACTGTTATGACCCATCCAAATTAGATACCTGTATGCAAGACAGGCAAACACTGGATTGCAGAAAACTTAGGAACATGTGGTAATAGATTGGGAAGTGAATGTCCAAGGAGAGAAAGATGGGTTTGCTTTACATTTGCTCTCTCAGGCGTGGTGTCCAGGATTTGGCAAAAGAACAGGTAGTAAACGAAATTACCAAGTCAACACCGCAATCTAATCCTGGGTCAACCCTATATGAAGATTTGTATACGAAACTCAAACAACAATTAGAAAAGGAAATGGAAATCCCCAAATTAGGGAAAAACCTGTTTGTAGATTTGGGGGAAAGAATAAGTAAAGAATTAAATGTAACCAACTGTTAGGTTTGCGGAGGGGCCTTAATGACCCAGGAACAGCCAGGGAAAGGCAGTAGCCTAGGCCCTGTTGAATTTCTTAAATGGAAGCAGACAAATATAAGTGGGGAGAACTGGCCAGAAGGGTGGGTTTTAAGTTCAACAGTGATAGGAGAAGAATGCATCTGGCGCACAGGGAAAAATTTTCTTAACAGAGTAGGAAGTACTCCCTGTAAGAGATATGAAGTTAGTAATGGGACTTTTACATGGTGGGTCCCAGAAGAACCAAAGCTGTATTGGGCTCAGAGTAAAATAAATAGGAAAAACTGTAAACATAATAACAAAACCAAACATCTTAGATGTAAAAATAGAGGCAATAATCCCTATTCTGGAATCCCAGATATATCCAAATTTTGGGAAAATATGAATCAACAGGATAATGATTACTGGAAAGCACCAGATGGCTTATTTTGGATATGTGGGAGAAGAGCTTACCCAAAACTCTCCCTCCGGTGGAAAGGGAGTTGTACTCTGGGAATCATACAGGCAGGATTTTTCCTTTTGCCAGGGCAAGATGGGGATGAACTAGGAGTACCAATTTATGAAGACTTAAAAAGAAATAAAAGGGAATTGATCGGAGGATTTAAAAAATGGGGAGAAGAGGAATGGCCCCCTGAACACATACTGGAAGTATATGGGCCAGCCATATGGGCACAAGATGGGAGTTGGGGATACCGAACTCCAATTTATATGCTAAATCGTAATATGACACTCCAAGCAGTTCTAGAAATAATAACTAACAAAACTGCCATGACACTGGAATTAATGGCAAGCCAACAAGGACAAACAAGAGCTGCAATGTATAAAAATAGATTTGCTTTAGACTACTGATTAGCCGAAGAAGGGAGTGTCTGTGGAAAATTTAATACATCTGACTGTTGTTTGAAAATAGATGATAATGGGGGTGCCGTCCTGGATATAGCCAAGGATATCAGAAAAATAGCCCATGTACCGATCTCAAAATGGGAATCAATGCAAAAAACCAACTGGTGGGACAATCTATTGGGAATGGAATGGTGGGAAATGCTAGGCTTCTTCCTTTTATGTGCAACAGCTGCTTTATTATTTCTTCCTTGCCTGATTTCCTGTTTTATTCGGCTAAAAACTAGCATAGTCCAAGGTATGCAAGTAGTAGCAATGCCTATGGACCCAAAATTGGCTACATCTGGAACGGCACAAAAAATAATGGTGTTAAAGAAACTAAACAATATGAAAGACTCCTTTGAAGAAGAAAAATTGATTTATGAAAAAAATAAGTGAATAATGAAAATAAAAAACAAGAAATATTGCTCAAGCCAAATGATTTATGAAAAAGAAGAGGAGGAATTGCAATAAACACATAATTTTGGCTTTCACAAATATTAAGGTGGATGCTGTGTGTTGTGCATTATAATGTAATGCTAACTTTTGCAGAAGTAGCTATAGTTGTGAAATAATAAATAATGATTTTAGTTTTGGAACTAACTGGCAATAATTAAAATAACTCAGACATATATGTGAAGTAGCTGATGTTGACATAGAGTACTTGTGGTTAACTTAAAATAACTGAAATAACTAAACCGTCCACATTGTCAGCTAACATTTGAGGAACGGGCGTGATGAGGACCCCTGCTACTGACACTTTGACTATCAATAACTGTCACCTGCTGAAACCACGGAACAGGGAGCCGTTGTGGGGGGGTGATGCAAGACCCTCAGAACCACATCCATGATTACTGCACATGCTCTATAAAGGCGGGTCAGGGGCCAAACTATGCTGAAAAGTTCCTGGAACATGTAAGCGAGTTCAAAGAAATGTTTGAATGTGTATAATCTTTATGAATATGTATTTGACTGATGCAATAGAAAGGGTATATAAGAAGAGTCACTATGGTTAGCTGGTGTGCCTCTGGCTACAGCTATGCACCCAGCGCTGTTACTTTTGCTTTATTGATTTGCCCCCTATTGTCCTTTATTAAATTTTTTAAAATTCAACTGAGGAGTGGGCTCCATTTCTGACATACCCTTATGGATCTCCCCCAGTAAGCACAGATCAGGGACCCTATAGTCTCTGTTCTTTTCCAGCGGACCTGCTGTCTCGGTTTGGAGACAAATTCTAGGAAATAAACCGCTCTAAAATGAGTGTTTTTCTCTAGAGAGGGCTTCAATAACTCCCTTTTCTTCTGCCAATGACAAAAATGGATACCAGGGGTTGAAAGTAAAAAAACTGTAAAACTCTTTATTAACAAACCAAAATACCCACAAAGCACAAGAAAAAAAGAAAATTGTACCTTACACCCCACCTCCACCTCACCGCATGGCCAAGAGGCAAAGATGGTGACTGCCCTTCTTTGTCTCTGTGAGGGGAGGAGAAAAGAGTTCACAAAGCAGCTGGGAGCCTGTTGGATTTCTGGTGTGGGTCTTCTCGCAGCTGGCAAAGTTGGTAGAGTTTAATGCCCCTTCTTTCACTGGCTCAGTCTTTCTGGGGTTCAGACCGGACGGAGCCACCCCGCAGGCTCCCCAGGCCAGAGAGGAAAAAAAAAAACAAAACAAAAAAACTGCAGGAAGGATTTGCTGGTGAAAAGCCTCCAGGCCAGGATAAGGAAAAAAAAACCAACAAAAAAACCCCAGAAGCTTCTTGTCTAATGTCAGGAAAATTAATCCACAAACACCAGAGGTTTATGTCCAAAAAGGAGACAGAGGAGTCCTGTAACTTTATTTGAATAAAGAGAGAGGCCATGGGGCATTTCCCCTGGAGTCTCTCAAATTTTTGGAGGACGCAGCCTCCTTTTTATCCTCATTTCCCAGTCATATGTCCCTCTCTCCCCATGGGCTGAGATACGTGAGAGGTACAGACATTCCAAACTGCCTAATACCTAAGAACTCCTTCTAATGTAGACCACTTCTTTTTTTATCTTTTCCTTGTGTCACTCAGTGGAATTCCTATCGAATTTATGGTTTTTCCCATTGTTTCTTTCATCTCTCTGTATCTAAGTCTATTTATCAGCAGACCCACAGTTTGTTTGTAAAGACAAATCTCTCTCATTCCATTCATCAATCAGTGGAATCCTTCCCATTGTTTCTTTTATCTCTCAGTGCTAGTTTTATCTACCAGCAGACCTCCAATTTGATTGTAAAGACAAGTCCCTCATTCCTTTCACCTACATTGGCAAAAATGAAACCAGCTGTAGTGGTTTGAGTTTGTTAATCTGAGTTTCTGGCTAAACGCCAGCACGCTTACCAGAATTTACTCAATTTTGCTGTGAGATAAGGATTGGGGGAGTAGGCAAAGCAGACTCAAACTTTAGAGAATATCAAGAAAGTTTATTAACAGACCTAAAAAAGAAAAAAACAAGAACCAGAACAAAACCCTCAGAACACCTCTCTTCCCCCCACCTCTCTATTTCTTTCCCATTGACAACACAAAAAACAACATGTTGAACTTTCAGTCAGTTTACTACCTCTAAAATAGTCTATTCTCAGTTCACTTAGGGAGAGACGTGTTTGCTTGATCTCTATGGAATTTTTTCCATAAGAAATACAATTCTCTCATGGTTTTTCAGCCTCACAACAAGCAGCCACCTGGGAGAAAGAAATCTGCTTGTACTGTGGAAGTCCTTCCCACGCTAGTAGCCTTCCCACAGCTACTATGGTGGGCTATCGTGGTTTATGGCGGTATACTCGTAAAGATGAGCTGTTCTATTGTAGCACTAAAGAAATCCCCTTCTATTGCTGGCGACATAAATCCACTCACCATCCCCAGGGCAAGGGATCACAGCTTCTTTAATTCTGCTCAAGCTTCTCATCAGGCCGCAATTACTTCAGTATCTATTTATCTCTATACAGGTGCCCTGGTTCACTGGCTGCAGTTAAAATATCACCTCCCTCATTACCTCAATATATTACAAAGAATTATCTTAGTCCATCACCATAGTCTCACAAGAGAAGTTTCAGCCTCAAAGTTGGGGTACTCCTCATCTCCTCCCTCTCTGGGCATCAACTCTGCTTCCTTCACTGACTTTAGAGTCACTATGCTATATTTCTCTAAGTGCCTTCACTCTTTCTCTCTCTGTGCAGGGGAGGATGGATGTCTGCAACTTTCATCTGGGCACTGAGAGGGTTAATCTCACTCTCGGGCCTTGCCATGGTCAAGTGGTCTCTGCTTGCCCTGTTTGAGTGTAGCATTTCAGTGTCCAAGCTGAGGGGGAGGGAGAGCAAGGGCTCGGCCCTGCCTGGCCGTGGCTGGAATTTACCACCGAGCTGAACCGAAGGGCTAAACTGTAGCTCCAAAACCCCCTTCCCCCCCCTTCCCCGCCTCTGAGGGGGAGGGGGGAGGGGCAGGGCCCAGTATTACCAGAGAAAGAAAGTAGGGGACCTGCTTATCTGGCAGCAACAGGACAAAAAAGGGTCTTTTCCCAGGTGTCCCTCGCTTATATATGGTTTTTTGGCTGAAGGTGGAAACAGTTTTAATTGGTTTGCATACCTATCAATACTCAAAACTAGCTGGTTACTAGTTCTGTCTCCCAGGAAGCAAGCTGTACTACTTCCTGCAGCATAGGTCACCTCCGAGACTGACTCTTCCTGGGCAAACCCAGGACACCAGGAAAAAGGCAACGAAGTAACAATCCATGTAGCCGCTGACCACGTGTCTTGAGTTAGGCTAGAGGGGTTAAAATCTAAGAAGTGATCTCTGCTGTACAAATGCAGGAAGGAATACAACTTCCTTCCTGCGAGAGAGAGAGCTAATAATCAGGTAGTTTTAAGGATTGATAGGTAGGTAAACCAATTAAAAAGTTGATCCGCCTTCGAGGAAAAAACTATATATAAGCAGAGACTCTCTGACGCTCTTCTTTTTTGGACTTGCTGCTGTGTAGAGAAGAGCAGCTTTTGCTTCTCTCGCTGGTAAGGCCTAAGCGCTTCCCCAGCGCTTTCCCCCCCCCCCCACCTCCTTCCAAAGGAGGGATGGGGGGGGGGAAGGGAGGTTTTACGGCTGCTGTGCCGCTGCAGCCGGGTAGGCATGGCGGAGGAAACGATTGGAATTTTCAGCAGATCCAGCTCAGCCGGTGTGTCAGCTACACAAGAGGGAGAGCCGGGCCAGGCAAGGATTACGTTGGACTCCATCTAGCTCGGGCCAAGCTCTACCTTGTCACCCTGAGCTCAGATAGCCCTACTAAGCTGAGCTAGCTTAGCAGAGCTAGGCAAAGACTCTTGAGAGCGTCTGGCATTCAGCTCAGACTTATTTAAACAGCCTGGCAAAAAGCACGTAGTCCTCACACTGCTAGAGAGAGAGACAAAGATTAACTCTCTCCATGCTTAAACTAAACTTACAGACACCTATCTTTCCTCGCAGAGAGAGGAACGAGTAAAGACATCTACATAGTGCAGCGCAGAGACTTTACAGTCAGTGAGGAAAGCAGAACTAATACTCACAAGGGGGTGCATGAGAAGTTGCTTTAAGAGTGAAGCTAAAAACTCTTTTAGAGAACCATGGTTGGGGACTGAGCTAATAAATTCTCTGTAATATATGAAGATATAGTCCAAAAAGAGATGTGAGGTTCTTATTACAGCCAATGAACTGAAATACCTAAGTACAGACAAGTAAATGTTAAAAAAGTACAGTCTGATGAGAAACTAGAACTAAAAGAGAAGAGAGACTGTAACTCAGAGCTCTAGTTTCAAAGAGAATGCTAAAGAACTTAAGTTGTCAAGAAAACTTATGTTACTAAGCACAGAAGAAAAGATTTTCTTTGTTACTACAATTAAACTAAGTATCCTTAAAACAGGTACCTTGTAGACTGTTCATAACTCACTATAGTGGCTGTGAGAAAGCTACTAGTGTGGGAGAGATCTACCATTAAACTAGACTTACTCTGGGCGGCAGTTAATAGTGAAGCAGAAGACCCATAAAAACTGCATTTTTTTTATAGAAGATCTATAGTGTAAGCAAAAAAAAAACTTCTCTCCCTAAAGAACAAGAACTGTTTCTGAAGTGGTAAACTAACTAGAAGTCGAAGTGTTGTCTTTTGTATGTTGTCAGAGAGAACGAAATAGAGAGGTGGGGAAGGAGGGGTAGTCTGGAAAGTTTGTTCTAGTTTTTCTTAAGTTTTTTTTTTTTTTCTTTTTTCCCTTTATCTTAAATATATTAATAAAACTTCTTTGTACTTTATAAAGTTTGAGCCTGCTTTGCCTACTCCTAATCCTTATCTCACAACAAGCAATCAAGTTAATTTAGGTAAGTGTGCTAGCATTTAACCACAAACCTGAATAAGCGAACTAAAACCACTACACCACGCCAGAGAGAGAGATTGAGATTGAACAGAGCTGGCACCTGGGGTTTCCAGACTCCGGCTCTGCCCCCTTGTTCATCTTAAAGATACCAGAGACATTTCTGGGCATAAAGCAGATGATTAAGGAATAAAGTATCATCATATAATCACCCCAAGGCACCTGCTCCAGAAAAGGGGGAAAATTGTAGGTATAATTGCTTGATTGACCTTAAACATCTTTCAAAAGGCGTTAAAAACATCTTGCCTGTCTCCATTCTATTCCCACACATGCTCATATCTGGCAGTTCTTAAACTGCTCCACAAATGTTATTGGTAAATAATGCTGCAATTGAATTAATAGAGGTTTTGTCATTGATTCAAAGGGAACGAAATTCCCTGCATGTGGCCAAAATAACTGTTGCCTTTTCCCCCAACCTGGAAAAGAAACTTGAGATCATTTTAGCAAGGAGGTAATATTAAAGGGGATCTTTATTTTGAAGGTCTTCAGGAGCAGTTATGGAAAGGTGTCCATAAAAGCTCCCCCTCCCCCTCCAGGGGTGAATACATATTTATAGCTTTTAGGAAATTAGCATAATTGATTAAAAGCACCAATAAGGAGAACAAGTGGTGATTCAATTCCCCCCCCCAGGTCCAGCCCCTTCTCTGGAGCCCCCCTCTCAGCACCGGCTCTACTTTGTTTATGAAAATGTACCTCACAGTTGTTCTCGGCCTTGGTTCCCAGGAAGAACCAAGATAGGACAGGGCCTTGCACCCCCCTGGGGCTTGGAGCTCTGGAATTTGTTTTGTCTTTCTGCTTAGGGAAAGGCCATGGAAAAGTACTGGAAAAACTAGCTATTAATATAATAGGCTACAGAACTACAAATATATGTGCAAAGAGTACAGAGAACATATAAAAGAAAAAAGGCAGAAACCAAACGGCATCATTCCCCCCTTTTTTTAGAGACTAACAAGACTCTATCTTGTCTAGTCTCTACTCTGCATTTAACCATACCACTGGTTTATACAACAGGCCATCCCACTAGTTGTTATACAGATGCCAATTATGACTACAGCTACTATGAACATTTCTTTTATCTAGGTTCAGTTTGGTAACCATGAAGTGAGTGTACTAAAGATATTCAAGGTTCAGTTAGCTCTTTTGAGAGTTACTTGGTGTAGAATTTGAGTTTGCTTTCAAATTTTAACCAAATTTCTAAAAAAAATTTTTTTTTCACTCGGATCTGCATAAGAACAACAACCAGTGTTAATGATTTTGTGGCTAGTAGGAAATTAAGAGCCATTTTGTTTTGTCAACAGCCCTTAATATGATTAAATATTACATTTGGAATCACAGCCCCATGGGCACAGGCCCGATCTTTATCTTGGGGCAAAACTTACCAGGCCAGATTCTCATATCCAATACCACTTATCACTATCATAAGTTGTTCTTATGAAGAGCTTTTGGATACATTTTGGACTAGAGTTACATGCAAATTTTAGGACCAAATGTGAATCATGGTTACCAACTGTACAGATAAGAGGTACAAAAGAACAGTTTAAATCACATCATCCTAATATGTATCAGTCTCTGTGTAAGAGTCTGGATGGAAATCCCTTATCTGCCTCACGACCATCTACAGAAGCAGAGGCTGAAGACCCAGCGACCCTAAAAGGGGAAAAGGACTTTTGCACAATGAAGTCCGGCCAGATCCTGCTGGGGTGCCTGCCAGGTGCCCAGGTGTGCTGCAGAGGTGTGCTGTCACATGCCTGTGGAACCGTGCCGCTCGGCTACCAGGGTGGAAAGGACTGCACAAGAACTATATGTTTTGTACACCTGCACCTGCACCCTGAAACAATGGGCCTTAGCCCCCACCTGCTGGCCATTTGCCCCTCGCCTCTGGAAGGATTGCCTCATCTCTTGGTTACCTGCCCCTCACTTTCGAAAAGACTATAAAGAGACTCTCAAAAAGTATCCCTACAAGATCTCCCTACGGACGAGACGGAATCAATCGGATCCGGACAACGAGGACTTTGTCGTGCCGTGGTAGCTATTAACCCCTTTCTTTCCCCCCCTCTCTCAACCCTACATCTCTCTCTCTCCTCTATCGCATAATCGTGTTGTTGGCATTCAATGAAGGTGCTTTTGATTTTTGATTAAAGCAAGAATACTTGTCCCTGTTTTCTTTTGCACTCTGAGATTCAAAGTAACGAACCATCACGACCCCCGCTTCTGCTAGCGGATCGTTACACTCTGTTTTCTGGTTGTCTCAGGAACAGACATCTTCTTAACTCTGGAGCAGTGAATTCAGGGTTCTCTGCCAGCACCTTTGGATTTGGTAAGGGTAGTCAGGACTTGGAATGGCCCTTTCCACTCAGCTTGTAAGGTTACTGTCCCTCCAACATAGACTCAGTCTCCAGGTTGAAACAGATGGGCAGGTGTGTCTGGATAACATGATGAATCTCTGGAGCTCCTGCAAAGTGGAACTTAAACGTTGTTAAATACTTCTGCAAGTCAATTTCCCCCCTTATTTAGTATGCCACAATACTATTTGTGGACTCAAATAGCTTTTAGTGTCTTCTACTTGCCTTGCTCAATATTCTGTTTATATTATCAAAGAACAAGTATACCAAGCGGAAAATTAGCTAAAAAGGGCTAACTGTGAAAGCCTCTACAAGGCAAAGGTAAGGAAGAGAGCACATGAAGAGCATCTGTGGATGAGCATTTTGAGAGCATGCAAGAACACAGTTAGAGAAGGGATAAAAAGTGATCTCTGAAGGCAGCAAATGATGATATGGTGGAGTTATAATGAAGATAATGACAAAGGAGGGCACTGCTTAGTTTTCTAGAAGGCAGGAAAAAAATAAAACAGCACACCTGAAGAGGAAGCAATGAGTTCAGAAACAAAAAGGGACATTCTTTGAAGGGAGGGAGAGGCTGGAGGATATGAAGATTTAGGTCATGGAGAGAGTATAAAAATGCATCTTGTGACAGAAGATGGAAGAGGCAGCCTGCTTGCTTCCTGGGACTTTATTGCTGCTTTCTAAGCTGACGCATCACTTCTCATTTATCCTCATTAAACAGCTACCATCAGGGCATACTTAGTGACCATTATCCCTCAATTATCTGTCTTTAAACTGCAGATAAATAGATAGCTACTGCAAGAAGTAAAAATTTCTTTGCTTGAATTATTGATAGTTAGAGTGATACAAGAGAATTAAGGGTTCAGAAATAGTTTAAGGAGCTGCTTCCTGAAACACTATGTGCCACCTGCTTAACATTTATCATGCCTGCTACAGTAAGGTAGGAGGATGTAAGGCTATTGTAAAAAGGAAGAAACCATAACCTGGTTCCTGCTCTCTGGACCCCTAAATCAGCCGAAATCAGCCTCGGAGTTCGGACTAAGACCAAGACACCAGAAAGCATGCGTGAAAGACCAAGGTGAAGAGTTCATCCTGAGGAAGACTGGCCTTACTTCATCTCGACCCTCACTCAAGACCACTACTAAGCAGCCTGAGGCAGAACTGTGCCTGCACGAGCACACGGAAATGGCTTTTGAACTCATTATAATATGAAGCAGGGACAGGTCATGAATATGTATAGTGGTATTGGGAAATCTAATGCATACGTAATACTTTAGGAAATAAATGCAGAAATAAGAGCAGGTGACGACACGTGTGGCCCTTGGGAGCACACGTCTCAGTGCTGAATAATTAAACGTATCTACCTCAAAACTGAGCAGCGCTGGCATTGCATCAGTACTGTCTCTCAACATTATACCCCCCATCAAGGAGCTGGGAGTGGGCAAGATCCTGGGAGGGGACACAATCAGGCCAACTGATCCAAATTAACCAAAGGGATATTCCATATTATATGACATCAGCTCAGATAGAAAAGCTGAGGGAGTGTCTTGGGTTGGCCCAAGGGGTGTCAATCTCAGAAGTGACCCATGCTGCAGGAAGTAATACAACTTCCTTCCTGGGAGGGAGAGCCAATAACCCAGTAGTTTTTAGTATTGATATGTAAGTAAACCAATTAAAAGTTGATCCGCCTTCAAGGAAAAAAATCATATATAAGCAGAGGACCCTTTAGGGTTCTTCCTCTTAGCCTTCCTGCTCAGAGAGAAGCAACTCGCTGTTCTCTCTCCAGTAAGACTAGTCCTTTGCCCCACCCCAGAGGGATGGGGGCTGGGGGAGGGAGGTTTTGGAATGGCAGTGCAGCTGGAGCAGGATGTGGGGGAGTAACTGGCCAGGGCTCTCGGGAGATACAGTTCAGCCGACATGTCACGTACACAAGACAGGGCCAGGCCCTCTGCTCCGGGCCAGTCAGAGGCTGGACCAGCTCCATCCAGCTCAGGCTGGGCCCTGCTCTGTCACCCCGTGCCAGGCTGGGCCCATCGAGCCAAGCCAGCTTCGCAGAGCAAGGGCCACAGAGACTCTGAGTGTTTCTGCCACCTGGCTCGGACTTTTCAAACAGCCCAGCAAAGACCATGTGACCGTCAAAATGTCGGAGAGAGAGAGAGATTAACTTTCTCCATGCCCAGACTAAACTTGCAGACACCCATCCTTCCCTGCACAGAAAGAGGGATGAGTGAGGACATCTACATAAATGCAACACAGAGACGTTAAAGTCAGTGAGGAAAGCAGAACCGATGCCTAGAGGGAGGTGTATGAGAAGTGCTTCAAGAGTGAAGCTGAAAATCCTTTTGTAGAACTATGGTTGGGGACTGAGCTAATAAATTCCCTGTAATATACGAAGACATAGTCCAAAGGCGGGATGTGATGTTCTAATTGCAGCCAGTGGACTGAAATTCCTGGGTAAAGACTAGTAGGTGTTGAAATAAGTGCAGCCTAATGAGAAATGTGAACAGAGGAGAGGCTGTGACCCAGAACCCTGGTCCCAGGGGAATGACAGAGAACCTGAGTTGTCAGGAGAACCTGTGTTGCTCAACACAGAAGAAGGGATTTTCTTGGTTGCTGCAACTGAACTGTTCATCCTTAAAAAGGTACCCCGTGGACTGTTCATAACCCACCAAAGTGGCTATGGGAAGGCTACTGGTGTGGGAGGAATCCTCCACAAGCCAATCTTTCCTCCTGGGCGGCTGCTAGTGGTGAGGCAGAAGACCCATAAAAAAACTGTATTTTTCTTACAGAAAATCCATGGTATTAGCAAAAGAGACTTCTCTCCCTAAATTAACTGAGACAAAGACTATTTCAGAGGTCGTAAACTGAAAATCTAAGTGTTGTCTTTTTGTATTGTCAGTGGGTAAGAAATGGAGAGGTGGGAGGAGGAGAGGTGGTCTGAGGGTTTTGTTCTGGTTTTTCTTGTTTTTTCCCTTTTTGTTTTACGTTTATTAATAAACTTTCTTTATATTCTTGGAATTTGAGCCTGCTTTGCCTACTCCTAATCCTTATCTCACAACAAAAATTCAGATAAATTTTGACAAATGTGCTGGCATTTGGCCAGAAACTCAAATAGGCAAACTGTAACCACTACAGAGAGGAAGGAGGAATGGAGGTCATTCATTATTTACAGTGTTTGCCTTTGGGAGAAACCACTCCACGTGCTGAATTCCTGCTTCCCAGGAAGTGGCTGAACATCACTTGCAGATGGGAAGTAAAAAATAAACTTTTTTCCTCTTTGATTATGAGCACACAAACTTTTGCTTGTTTTTTTTTCTGTAGTAAATTGTCTTATCTCAACCTACTAGTATTTTTCCATCTTATTTTCTCTCCCCTGTCCAGCTGGGAAGGGAAGTGATAGAGCAGCTTGGTGGACACATCGCATCCAGCGAAGGTCAACCCACTGCACTGATCAACTCCTGTTTTAAACAATCTCACGAGGTGTTCCTAGCCCCAGGCCTCGGTTTACCATGACTAGGGCTGGCATACATTGAAGGACTGTTTCTTAACATTATGAAAAGGGTGTGAGTTCCTTGCAGGAAGGTTCATTTTGTACAAGAGAACATCCTTATCAAGGCTTTCATGACAGGACATTTTCTCCAAGTCAGTCTTTCTTCATTTCTTTTAAGCATGATAATTGAGGCCATGTCATTTACATAGCAAAGCGAAAATTAATCTTTTAACCAGGGAAAGGGTTTCTTTGTCCTTTACTGCAGCCATATGTTTCTGTCCATCCTTCATTACCCCAGAAATAACATGGAATCCTTCCTTTTCACAGCTTTCTATAAATAGTTCTCAAGCACATCTGTTCACATTGGGCAGATGCTAGCTACGTCATTTCTTTCTATCTTCACTGATAAGAGTGTCCCAAATACAATAGCTGTGTGCTCTGACTGCTTTGGTATTCAGATCATAATCTGAGCAAGGACATTATGGGTGAATCACTGGAGGTAAAGCATAAACTTTGTGCTCCATCTGCCTTGGATCCAACCATTGGAAAAGAGTATGAAATCCCTGACTTGGCTAGAGTCCTGAATTCCATGCTAGGTTTCTAGGTGTGCATGTGTAGGATCTTTTGAGAGCTACTGTGTGCACATAAAGCTAATGGACTTTTGCAGGCTTAGCCAACCTGGGTTTCTGACTCTGTCCCAGGAAGTGGTAGCTTTGAAAGATCATATCAAACTGATATCTAGCCCATCAAGATTTGAATCAACTTTGAAATTTTTTAGTTGTTAATTGGTCACTGTATCTGAACAGCTGTGCTTAAGCAATTGCACTATGAACCTTGTAGACTTGGCTAATCTTTTAAGGAAAAGAGAAGTTAATCCCAAGATGAATGGCCTGTCTGGATGAGAGCCACCAGAAGTGAAGTCAGCAGAACTGAGAAGTAACTGGAGAAAAGGTAATCCTGGCAGTGGGTGATCACAACCACACTCGTTGACTACCTACTCAAAATGGACCTTTGACTCAAATGGAGGGAAGAACTAAATAAAATGTTACAAAATGTAACTCTTCTCCTCGGGGTCTGGGACAGACCTACAGCCCCACGTGTTCCAAAGGGCTCCTGACCCGGGGCTCTCGTCAACACCCGGCGGTCCCCTGGCAGGATCCTGCTGATCCTAGCTGCAGGCTACAGCTCTGCTGGTGAGATAGCAGCCAAAGACACTCCTTGAAGAAGACCTGACACTGGATTAAGAGATGAGAGGGGTCTTTTGTATGGATTCCTGAGTTTATTAAGCTCAGAAGGGTCCAGAGACAAAAGGCAGATAGACAGGGTAGAACATCAACTTTTATACGGAGAGGGTCAACCAATAGGGACAGAGTTCAGGGGCAGAACGGGGGAGGAACAATACAAGGGGGGCCAACCAGGGAAGAGTAGGAGAGGGGAGAAGGGGGCCAGGCCAATGGGATGTCAAGATTGGGGGAACTTTCTCAAACAATATGAATATTTAAAGCGAAGCAGAGGGATAACTGACCAACCATTGGAACTGAATTAACATAACTGTAACAGGAAGGAACCATTATAAACTCAGGGGGGAGATGTCACACAGTGATGCCTTCCCACCACTTGTCGGGCTTGGTTGTCTCTTCTTCAGCCACCCTCAGGGTGGCTTCAACCACCGCAACAAAGAACTGCACCTGCAAACTAATTAGCATGAATAGCGAGAGCTATAACTAGCAAATAGGGGTTTGAATACTAATTAATGCAAAAGTTATTTAATTTATAATCAATGAATGCTGCTGCCTTTATTAAAATGTATAAATCGTGTAAATTTTGATGATCAGGGAGCCAGACTTTTGTGGGCTACGACCCAGCTCCCTACTTTGTGCAAACTAGAATAAAAAAGAGAAATACCTTGCCTCAGTGTGTGACTTGGCACTGCACAACAGGTAATGAGCCCACATTTGGGACAAAAATAGTATACTGTGTTTCCTGCACATCCTGTTGTTTTGGAGGTTAATTCCTTCTGACACATGCAGTCTGCTATTGCCCCTTAAGTCAAATGTATTTTATGCTTTGCTTTTCTGTTGCCTTACAGGCTTTTGTTGGAAAACATTTAATAAATAAAACTTGCCAAATATTGGTCTGATTATTTGGAAGAAGCACCCAGACTAATTAATCAGAAGGGTTTAGAGGGGGGAGGACAAAATTCTGGAATGACACTGTACTAGTTTGAAAACAAATCAGTGGGAGATTCCAAGTCAGAAGTACAATTTAATAGGGAAATTAAAATAAAGGCAGAAAACACTGGCTTAAACTGACAGAGTCAGGATACAACCTGACACCCTGTTGGTCAGGGTGTTGGTAGCAGTCTGATTAAATGGTGGTCGCAGTCCTCTTGGAGTGATAGATGTGGTTCTGTTTAAGCGGTGGTACTGTAGAAAATCTGGTCTTCCCCTGAAAGTAGAGTGGTGATTATGTAGCTCTTGTCCTCTGGGAATCCAGTAGGTAAGGCTGCTCTGATGTTCTAAACCTGAGATTATATCCAGGTATGAACGCTTGGTTCCTCCCCCTGGGCGGAGCATCTCACAATGGAATGATGTAATTTTATGAGTCATGCAGTGAGACTTGATGGCCCATTAACAGAAGATAGTCCCCCAGAGGGAGTTATCTGGGATGGGTCATGGAAGAGATAAAGAACACTGCCCCACCTGCTTTTAATAGCTTAAGAAGATGGTGATAAAATGCATACTTTTGGTTACATCTTACATTGTAACCTAAGACAGACATCTAGCTGGATGCCAACCACACAGTATTCAGCTGCCAACCACAGTGTTAATCTCTCGACAGAGAACTGCTGTAAAGGCAGAGAAAGGGTCCCGAAGTCAAGAAAGGTGTATAGAGCTGTCTCATGCAGTAACACTGCAATGTCTTGTTCTTTGGTAGGGTAGGACAACAACCATCTGAACTGGCAGAATGGTACAGACACTGGACCAACTGAGTTTTTCCATTGTAGTTCCATCTCTGCTACCTCACATTTTCCATCCATTTCATTGTGGTTCCTGGGTTTATTCTTACATTCTGTTTCTGTGCGTGATCTCTAAGTAGTCTTTTTAAGGCTTTAAAGAAACACCCAAGCCTACTAAGGCTCAAGGTCTAATAAGAAAAAATAAAAGGATATCCAATAACACATGGGTCTTGGAATTTTAAGGGTTAGTCAATGATTGTGAGTATTGCCAAATTTTGCAGCTGCTTACTGGACAATATATACTGTTTGCTCACGCTTGCCAAGCAGAAAAGAAAGATGTAAGGGAGGATGCAAGCCATCGATGAGAAGAAGAAGACCATGACCAAAGATCCTGCTTTTGGATCCTGAAACTGGTTTCGGCCAGCTCTAATGTTGGGAGTGGGGCCAGGATCTCAGAGAGTATGCTCAAAGAGGCAGAGTGAAAAGTTCAACCCCGAGGAAGACTTGTTACTTCATTCCAGAGACCGCAGCCCACCACCACCCAGAAGCACTGAGCAGGTGCGAGCATTACTTTTGAACTCATTATAATACGAAGCAGAGATAGGTAGTGAATATGCATGAATGTATTGTGTAATTTAATGCATATGTAACCTGTAACCTAATATATATCAAGCTGAGAGCCACTGACGGTGTGCAAGCTTTTGGAGGAGTGATCCCCCTTGCACCCGGTGCCGTATTAAAACATACCTACCCTATAACTACCGAGTTGTGGGGTCTTTTCTGGGCCTCACCAAGACACGTAAAAACCTATCAGATTGTGCTGGGTTTGGTTGGGGTAGAGTTTATGTTCTTCGCAGTGGCTGGTGTTGGACTGTGTTTTGAATTGATAATATAGAGATGTTTTTGTTATTGCTGAGCAGGGCTGAGCAGAGCCAAGGCCTTTTCTGCTTTTTGTACTGCCATGCTGGGGAGGAGGCTGGGAGTGCTTGGGAGGTTGGGAGGAGAGAGCTGGGACAGGTGACCCAAACTGACCCTAGGGATATTCCAGACCATGAGACATGCTCAGTATATAAAGTGGAGGGGAAGAAGGAGGAACAAGGGGGACATCTGGAGTGATGGAATTTGTCTTCCCAAGTCACCATTACACGTGATGGGGCCCTGTTCTCCTGCTGCAACATGGGTCACTCTTCCACAGGGTGCAGTCCTTCAGGCAGAGTCTGCTCCATTGTGGATCCCCCACAGGGTCACAAGTCCTACCAGGAAACCTGCTGCAACATGGGCTCCTCTCTCCATAGGTCTGCAGGAGTCTGCTCCAGTGCAGGTTTTCCACGGGGTCAAAGCCCAGTCTCAGGCATCCATTTAAAGCTACTCTCAGTTTGAAGCCATTCCCCCTTGTCCCATCACTACATGCCCCTGTAAAAAAATCCCACTCAGGCTTTTCTCTCTCTGCTTTTCTTATGTTAAATATGGTCTATTGTTCTGCATAAAGAGCTTGGTGAAATGACTATGTATGCATCAAGAGAAAGAAATCATAAAGGGTGTAATTATGTATTTAATTATGTCACTGTCGTGGGTTTGCCTTTATCCAGTTTTCTGATAAGGAAAGAAGGTCAACCTTGCAAGTGACCTGTCCAGTAGGAAATATTACAGCTTCCTTTGTGGGTGACAAGACCAGTAAACAGCTAGTGTTGAGTATTGATAGGTATGCAAACCAATTATAAGCTGGATCACCTTCAGAAAAAAAACATATAAAAACAGGGGAAAGCTGGGAGAAGTTCTCTTTTACTTCCTGCTCGCAGCGAGAGAGGAGAATTCGTTCCCTTTCTCTCTCTGGTAAGGCCGAGTCCCCCCTCGTGGCCTGACCATAGGACACGAGGGGAGAGGGGAGCCTGAGGCTGCGGCACGGCCTTGTCGGGGGTGGGGGCACCAGGCCCGCCCCTGGCTTACTGCAGCTCAGACCTGGCTTGGCCGGAATTCCAACCATGGCCAGGCGGGGCCGGGCCCTGCTCTGGACTGGGTGGGGCCGGGCCTTGCTCTGGGCTGGGTGGGGCCGGGCTGGCTCTACTGACCAGGGCCGAGCCCTGCTCCAACCACGAGCCACCAAGTCATCCTGGTGGCAGCTCAGGCAAGCTCCCCCGTCAGCTTGGGTTTCTGAAATCCTACACTTGAACAGCACGGCTGCTGTCAGCAGAGACCACGTGACCATCTTCAGAGGCCCGAGAGAGAGATTAACTCTTTCAGTGCCCAGATGAAACCTACAGAAATCAATCTTCTCCCGAGTAGAGACAGAGAAGGGTGAAGACACCTAGAGAACACAAATGGAGACTCCAAGGTCAGTGAAGAAGAAAGAGATTGAAGCCCAGAGGGAGGAGAATGAGGAGATGCCTCAGCATTGAGGCAGAAACTTCTTTTGTGAGGCCATGTTGATGGACTAAGGTAGAATTCCCTGTAACCCACTGAGATGTATGGGGGGATGATAGTGTTATAACTATAACTAGTGAACCAAAGCACCTGTGTAAAAGCAAGTAGATACTGAAGTAGCTTTGACTTGATGAGAAGCCTGAATAGAAATAGAGAAGAAATTGTGATCCAATGGAAACCCTTGCCCCAAAAAATGGAAGAAGATAATTTATGCTGCCAGAAATAGGAGAACAAGATCTTTGCTGCTACAGTAGAACAGTTCATCCTTAAAACTAGCCCATAGGCCGCATTGGCCCACCAAAAGATAGTTGTGGGAAGACTATCAAAGTGTGGGAGGGACTTTTCACATTGCAAGCAGATTTCCTCCTACAAGAGAACTCTTTTCTTGCAGAGAAAATCTCCATGGTAAAGCAGGAGAGACTCCTCTCCCTAAGTGAACTGAAGAAAGACTATTTTAGAGGTGGTAAACTGACTGAAAGTCATAAGTGTTGTCTCTTTACATTGTTAGTGGGAAAGGGAAGAAGAGGTGGGGGGAGGAGAGGTGTTCTGAAGGTTTTTTCTGGTTTTTATTATTTTTTCTTTTAGGTCTATTAATCAACTTTCTTTATATTCTTTGAAGTTTGAGCCTGCTTTGTTTCCTCTTAATCCTTATCTCATAGCAAAAATTGAGTAAATTTTGGTGGGTGTGCTGGTGTTTGGCCAGAAACTCGGATTGGTGAACTCAAACCACTACAGTCACCTAAGGGACAGTCATATACTATGGTTGTATTGTTGTCATCTAAACAACAAAGGGTATTTAGGTTGATACTGCCTTGGAGATTTCTGACTTTTGTTGTTCAGCAAACATACATGTGCAACTTACAAGCAGATTTAAAGTTGCATCTTCTCTTATAGTTTATCTGGAAGATTAAATTGTATCTAGAAGCAAAAATAGTGTCATTATACTATAATACTCTTATTTTCACTCCTTACCTCTTGCTTATATTTATTCCACATATCCAATCTTATCAATATTTCTTCCTCTCCTTTTCATCCCTTTTACCAGCTCGAATTTCTTGTTTAAATAAGTTCTCCTGAGTATTGGTGTAATATGCTGTAAATCAAGAGCAATTGGTTGTTCCCTCAATCCGGTCCACAAGTTGTGTCCAATTTGGTTTAAAAAAAAGGCATTTATTTGCTATAGTTGATCCAAATTCTCTCATTAGGTTCTTATCTTTCATTTCTATAAGAAGGTTAGATTATTGGTAACATTTTTATAGAATATATATTTTTATATTCATATATATATATACACACACATTTGGGAGAATAATTTATGACCTTTAAGAATGCTTCCTTAGTTAATTTTTGAAAGAAAAATGAGGGATGTCCATGGCTATTGTATGAGTTGACACAGGAAGTCAGCCAGAACAACCACAGAATGATGGCTGAAATGCAAAGGGTAAATTTATTTCATGACCTTGACACCTAAACTGTGGGAAAAACAGAAACTCTCCAACATTATCTTTTCAATGTTAGAGAACTAGGCATTACTTTATTCTGGTCAGGATAAGCAATAGAAATTATTTCATCCACACATGCCAGGGTTATGCAGTGAAAATAATTCCATCACACATGGTTGTTTACCAGATTTTTCACATACTTATGCATAAAAAACCCAAAGAAATTCTTGTTCATTGGTCCTAAATTACACAATTCTTAGTATTCAGTCCCCTATTGGTTATTGATCCCTTTACCTTCAATGCTAATTTGGTCCTCATTCTTTGGTTCTCTTATCAATCTTTTCCCAGACCAGGTGTCTCCAACCACGCCAGGGGGTAATGTTTCTTAATGTCCATTTACCTCGTCTGTATCTTCTGGCTACTCCAAACCTGTAGATGTTAAACTCTCTGAGAATTTTCTTCTTTTTGTTGACTGAATCCCATCAGGCCTCACCCAGTGAAACTCAAACCCTTAGTGAACAGTCTTTTGAAGAAAAACTTCAATTCCTCTTCCCTTGGGCAAAGGTGAACAAATCCCTGATGAAAGTTAGTTTAAAAAAATTTTTTAAGTTGTATAATTTTCAACAACCTTGCTAACTGGAGGATCCTGAAGCAACACCTGGTTGGAGACGCACAAGTCAGAATGCAGGCACTGTTAGGCTCAGTCCATTGTTACAACCTGCCCCCACACGGTGAGGGCAACCCAAGTTCTTGTTAATGGATCCCTTGGGGTGGATTAGAGTGAAACAACAGTGAATGATTGGTGTTTGTAAATATATTTCTGTAGGGTTTATTTTAGAACAATTTGGCTGCAATGGAAAGCAGATATGTAGCCATTTTGGTTATTATTATCTATAATAATACACTAATATGAAAGCATGAAAGTATCACTTAAGAAAACCTACAAGGAAAAGAGAGGGAAGGATAAGAGTAGATCTCACCACCCGTAGACCTCATGAGGAGACTTGTTTGTTGCAATTTCAATGTCTGTTGGTTGAAGTGGTGGTTGCAGTCTGAATCCATCAGACGGTGGGGGAAATCACAGGGAAAATCCACAGAATACAACATCTATTTGGTTTATATTCACTCAGGTTCCTGTAGGAAGGCCTAGATACCTCCCCTGGGGCAAGGAGTTTCACACTGAATGATGTGTTGTGGATCCTGGGACACTTCTGGACTCTTTCACACCTTCTTAGATGATACAGCTGCCTGTTATGTCAGGCACTTGAGTCAATTATGGCCCATCAGCAGAGATGAATACCTTCAGGCTATGTGTGAATGTCCCTGATACTTCCTCAGCAGGCGACTTATCACAGCTGAGTTCACTTGAATAAGGACAAAGAGACAGCACCCCACCTCACAGGGTTTGTCTCTTTCTTTATCCTGGTCTGATGCCTTTTTCCTGGTCTTAGGAAATAAAAGCTCAGACATGGTTAGAGGGTTGGGGGTCATTTACCTCTGTATTTTAATAGGATCCCATTCAATGCATTGCTTCACCCAGGTGACACGCATAGCAAATGTCCTCCCACCCCCCAATCGAGTATACAATTAAAGACCTTACACATTAGCATATCTAACAAGAGGGCCCAATAAGGGGGCTGGGGTGGGCTAACTTCTAGTTTACAGAATCTGTCCTGCTAGGGGGCCTTGAGTGCTTACGAAAATAAAGTGTTTGGTCTTCTAACTCTACAGTTTCTGGGGTGTTTAGTCTCCTGGCCTACCGGACACCAAGAAACCAGGCTAAAGTATCACACCCATAGCATCACAAGTATGCATGCTAATACTTGTGGATATAGGGAACTGTGTAAAAGGCATTTAAGAGAAAAGGCAAAAAATCCTTCAGGCATCAGTCAACACCCAGCTTGTAGCCTGAGGTGGCAACTGTGCTCACTCTTTGCACCTGGTAGTTACTTTGCACATCGGCAGCTTGCACCCCGGATTTATTGAGCTATCAGCATTCCAGTGTTGCCTTTTTCCTAACCTAGAAATGAAATTCGAGATAATTTTAGTAAGGAGGTAATATAAAAGGGGATCTTTATTTGAAGGCCTTTAGAGGCAGTTATGGAAAGATGTCTACAAAAGCTCACTCCCACAGGGATGAGTACATATTTCTAGGTTTTAGGAAATTAGCATAATTAATAAAAAGCACCAATTAGGAGGACAAGTGGTGATGCAATTTCCCCCCATGTCAAGTCCCTTTTCTGGAGTCCCCCCTTCAGCACTGGCAGCACTTTGTCTATGAAAATGTACCTCAAAGAGTTGTTCTCAGCCTTGGTTCCCAGGAACAACCAAGATAGCATTGGGGCCCTGTGATACAAGGGTTTTGGGATTTTAAGGGTTAGTCAATGATTGTGGGTATTGCCAAATTTTGCAGCTGCTTACTGGACAATATATACTGTTTGCTCACGCTTGCCAAGCAGAAAAGAAAGATGTAAGGGAGGATGCAAGCCATCGATGAGAAGAAGAAGACCATGACCAAAGATCCTGCTTTTGGATCCTGAAACTGGTTTCGGCCAGCTCTAATGTTGGGAGTGGGGCCAGGATCTCAGAGAGTATGTGCAAGGAGGCAAGGTCACCCCGAGGAAGACTTGTTACTTCATTCCAGAGACCGCAGCCCACGACCACCAGGAGGCACTGAGCAGGCGCGAGCATATGGAAATGACTTTTGAACTCATTATAATATGGAGCAGAGATAGGTAGTGAATATGCATGAATGTATTGTGTAATTTAATGCATATATAACCTGAAACCTAATATATATCAAGCTGAGAGCCACTGACGGTGTGCAAGCTTTTGGAGGAGGGATCCCCCTTGCGCCCGGTGCCATATTAATTCATACCTACCCTATAACTACTGTGTTGTGGGGTCTTTCCTGGGCCTCATTCTGGCGAGCCAGCCAGGAGGACAACTCTGCCCGACTGCAGGATCGGCTGAGAAGTGGACGTCCTAGGGGCGCCCCGGGACATTCCCTGGAGGAACTCCGCTTCTCGGTCTGCTCGTGGGGGTAGACATAAGCCTGCTGGTACGTTTGGGTTTTAAAAAGGGTGCAAATAAGATGTACACGTGGCAAAGGGCTGCTGGTAAGTCACATAGAGACGTCTAGCGTGCAGCATAGATGCTATTTGGAAATGGATTAGGGCCGGCAGAGACAGGTGAGCAGGCAGGCAAGAAGACAGGAGGAACTGCCCGGCCAGGGGGGCCATGGCGGGGCTGCTTGCAGGGCTTGCAAGCAACTTGGCTGGGGGAGAAGCCAGAAACCAACCGACTACCGGTGAAGTTTAAGTCAGAGAAAAATGGGGAAATGAAGGTAAGCTTTATTATTTGTTTGAGTGTTTGTGTGAGGGGCCCCAGGTGTATTGTTGTTTGTTTAAATGTGGACGGTAATATTTAATGTGTGTGTGTTTTTGTGTTTATAGTTCACTTGTTTAAGGCAGTTACTGAGTGGAAGGCAGTTTCGCATTGTAACCATAAAGGAACTTGTGTTCATTGGGTGCTTTGTAAATGTGCCCGCTGTCAGAGAGAGTGGTATTGTCGGAATAGCCGTCCATCTGACAAGCCTGTGGTGTCCGCTTTGTGTAAAAGGTGAAATATGTGCTTTTTGTCAGGAGAGGGAAACATGGAGTGGAACTCTTACTAGAGATGACTTGCGGGCAATTAAAGCAAAGACTGATAATGCAGATATTTTAGCAGTGGTGTGTGGAAAGAACCATCTGACTCCGTGTTTGACAAGAATAGTGTGGAAGGAAGACTGGGGAAAAGAAGGAGAAATGAGTATAAGGGGACTGTAACACATTCCCTTCCCCGGGGGCTGTATTTTAGGAGTATAGCTCCAAATTCTAGCACTTAGTGGAGCTGTAAAAATTTGGGGATTTTAGTAAACAAACATAGTATCCCCAGAAATTGGATAGTGCTTGAACAAAATTAAAAGGAGACTGTAGAATTTTGTGAAGAGAAATTTGTTAAGATAAATAAAAAGGAAAAGTGGGAAAAAAAATGGACAAGGAAGGTGTCCTGGGTTAGTCAGGAGGGGTCAAAATCTAGGAAGTGACTTATGCCGCAGGAAGTGATAAAACTTCCTTCCTGAGAGAGAGAGCCGATAACCACGTAGTTTTAAGTATTGATATGCAGGTAAACCAATTTAAAAGTTGATCCACCTTTGAGGAAAAAAACCATATATAAGCAAAAACCCTCTGAGCATCTGCCTCTTTTGGCCTGCTGCTGTGTAGAGAGGAACATCTCCCTGCTTCTCTCCCCAGTAAGGCCCCCCCTCGTTGCAAAGGAGGAAGTGGGGGGGAAGGGATCTTTAGAGCTGATGTGCGGCTGCAGCTGGGCATGGGAGAGGAACCGGACGGAATTTTTTGGGAGATACAGTTCAGGCGACATGTCAGCGACAGTAGACAGGGCTGGGACCCTGCTCCGGGCCAGGTAAGGACCAGGCCAGACTCCATCCAGCTCAGGCCAGGCCCTGCCCTGTCACCCTGGGCCCGGCTGGCCCTACCAGGCTGAGCCAGCTTTACAGAGCCAGGCCACAGAGACTCTGAGTGCTCCTACCACCTGGCTCGGACCTTTTCAAACAGCCTGGCAGAGACCACGTGATCATTACACTGCCAGAGAGAGAGAGAGAGATTAACTCTCTCCATGTCCAGACTAAACTTGCAGACACCCATCCTTCCTTGCACAGAGAGAGGAACGAGTGAGGACATCTACATAAATGCAACATAGAGACTTTACAGTCAGTAAGGAAAGCAGAACCGATGCCTAGAGGGAGGTGTATGAGAAGTGCTTCGAGAGTGAAGCTGAAAATTCTTTTGTAGAACCATGGTTGGGGACTGAGCTAATAAATTCCCTGTAATATATGAAGACATAGTCCAAAGGGGGGATATGAGGTTCTTATTGCAGACAATGAACTGAAATACCTGGGTAAAGACAAGTAGGTGTTGAAAAAGTACAGCCTGATGAGAAACTGGAACCAAGAGAGAGGAGAGGCTGTGACCCAGAGCCCTGGTCCTGGGGGGGGGGGGGGTATAACAGAGAACTTGTGTTGTCAGGAGAACGTGTTGCTCAACACAGAAGAAGGGATTTTCTTTGTTGCTGCAATTGAACTGTGCATCCTTAAAACAGGTACCCTGTGGACTGTTCATAACCCACCATAGTGGCTGTGGGAAGGCTACTGGTATGGGAGGGTATCCACCAGAAGCAGATCTTTACTCCTGGGCAGAGGCTGGTGGTGAGGCTGAAGACCCATAAAAATGTATTTTTCTTACAGAAAACCCATGGTGTAAACAAAAAGAGACTTCTCTCCCTAAATGAACTGAAACAAGAACAATCTCAGAGGTGGTAAACTGACTGGAGGTCGAAGTGTTGTCTTTTTGTTTGTTGTCAGGGAGAATGAAATGGAGAGGTGGGGGAAAGAGGGGTGGTCTGAGGAGTTTGTTCTGGTTTTTCTTGGGTTTTTTTCTTTGTCTTAGGTGTATTAATAAAGTTTCTTTGTACTTTATAAAGTTTGAGCCTGCTTTGCCTACTCCTAATCCTCATCTCACAGGAAACATCAGGTAAATTTTGTTACATGTGCTAGCATTTGGCCAGAAACTAGAGTAGGCGAACTGAAAACCACTACAGAGGGTATATAAAAAGTGGTTAATATACTATGCACGTGACCAGAAGTGGATAAAAGACACTTAACGAGGAAATGAGGACTGGTCAGAGCTAGGACATCCCTAGAGTGAGCCCACTAAGATGTTTTTAGAATATTTGAAAGAAACTGTTGGAATTGGAGGCTCTGAAAATAAGAAAACTTTAGTTAAATACTGCAACCAATGGTGGTCTTTCTATAAACTGGAAGATGGAGCAAAGTGGCCAATTAATGAGACTTTAAATTTTAATACCGTGTTACAGCTAATGTTGTTTTTGAGACAAGAAGGAAAATGGGAAGAGGTTTTTTATGCCAATCTATTTTTTCTTTCTGGAGTCACCCGAAATGGTAAAGAGATTGTGGGATCGGGCCTCCCTCTGACCCCATGGTGTTAACCCTTGAAAAAGAAAATAGAAATGACAAGAGAAAAATGAAAGGGTGTTGTTTGGCATGCAGTATAGGCCAGAGATGTACAAAACCTGACAAAGTTTTTCAAACGGTGGCACAGGAACAAGAATTAACAAATTTTTTATTCAAGCCTCCCCCTAGGAGAAGACAGGAGGAAAAGGGTGACTCAGAAGGAACACTGTCTCCAACACCTGCTCCCTCTCCTTCAGACTGTCCCATCTCATCCTGGACCAAAAAATGTGTTACAGGCACCTTTACAGGAGGCAGTGGGACCAGAGGGAGAAAGGAAGTTAGTTAAAGTCTACATTTGACCTGGAAGTGTGGGGGAAAGTTGCTAAAAATTATTAGAGTTATGTTGTGTTCCCTGCTTTATCCCGTCCCGGTACCGGCAGCAGAGCGCTAGCGTGAACCTGGGAGGCTGTTCGCGTTCTGGAAAGCCCCCCCGGTGAGCCTACGGAGGGCACTGCTAGTCTGCGTCCCGGTCTGAGGAGATGTTGCCCTCAGAGCACGGCGAGATAGCAGAGAACTCCCAGAGAAGGAGGTCTCTTGGTATGTGATTTCGGTAGGTTTATTACCTCCAAGGGGAGCACATGGATACAAGAGCCAAGAACAGCTCATTACATGGGTATTTAAGGGAGGAACAACATCCAATAAACTGAGGGCAAAGGGGCGATACATGGGAGGGGCCGGGGTACATTGCCGAATGGGGTTTAGGGAGGGGAGGGGGAAGAGAGAACAACGAATGAACAATGGAGTGACAGGGAATTTCCCAGAGCGGGGAAACAGACAAATCAAGGAACCAATAGCAGGAACTTGGGGTTCGTGGCTTGGTGGTCCAGACCACTGCCTCTGGGAGCTTCGGGGGGGGAAACTCTCGGTCTGTGGAACATGCCACCGGAAGTCCTCGTCTTTCCTGGTTCCGAACCACCGCAACAGAGTTATCCGATGGGCACTGCTAAACGCCTACAGTTTATAATAAAACAACATAACCCAGACTGGAGTGATATGCAATTGTTAGATGCTTTGATGGAATCTGAGAAGCAATTGATTTTAACAACAGCAGGAAATTTAGCAGATGATTATTATCCAAACTGGCAGTTAGGCAGAACAGCAGAAATGGAGAAATTAAAAGGCTATCAAAAATGGATTTCAAAAGGGATGGAGAGAGCCATTCCCAAAACCAAATTTTTGTAAATGCTCGATTCTCCAAAGGTATTTTTAGGATCACTTTTAAAAATGGGGAAATTACTCTGGAGGTAAATGATCAACACTATATAGAAATATTAAGTTTAATATTAACAGCCATTGAGACTGGAGAACAGATTAATGCAAAAAATAATAAATCAAGTGTTTCCTGGAGTATGGGCCACTAATGTGTTAGGGAGAGCAAAGAATGCACACCGTGTACAAATTAAACTGAAGGAAGGGAAACAAGCGGTCAGGATAAAGCAGTACCCCCTAAAAAAGGAAGAGAGGGGATCAGACTGGTCTTTGAAAACTTTTTACAGTTGGGACAGTTAAAAGAATGCCAGTCTGATTTTAACACTCCTATCCTACCTGTCCATAAACTTGATGGGTCATACCGGATGGTACAAGATTTATGACCTTGTTAACATGTCTAACCCCAGAGTTAGTTTGATTTATTGTTTTAGATTTGAAAGATGCCTTCTTTTGCCTCCCTCTCTATGAAGCCAGCCAGAAAATCTTTGCATTTGAGAAGGAAACACTAAAAGTGGACAAAAAGCTCACTCAGACAGTGCTCCCACAGAGAAAACAAAATTAGCCCCACTCTGTTTGGAGAACAGCTTGCAAAAGACTTAGCATCTTGGGAAACTCCACCAGAAGCAGGGAAGCTATTACACTATGTGGACAACCTTCTAATAGCTGCCCGAAGAGAAGAGACTTGTGTGGCCTGGACAGTAAGCCTCTTAAATTTTCTGGGACTCCAAGGGTACAGAGTATCTAAGAAAAAGGCCCAAGTGGTGAAGCAAAAGGTGATTTACCTGGGCTATGAAGTTAGCGCCAGACAACAGACTCTGGGGAGGGATCGCAAAGAAGCAATATGCCAAACCCCAAAACCCCAGACAGTGAAAGGACTACGGACTTTTTGGGGATGACAGGATGGTGCAGGTTATGGATTTACAACTACGAGTTGCTCATAAAACCCTTATATGAGCTCATTACAAAGGAAAGCAGAGACCTTTAATGAACAAAAAAGCCACACAAGCTTTTAGCCAGTTAAAGAACGCCCTCATGTCAGCGCCAGCTCTTGGACTTCCAGATGTGAGGAAAGCATTTTTTCTTTTCTCCCATGAGAAACAGGAGATTGCCCTGGGAATACTGACACAAGATCTGGGTCCGTACCGGCAGGCAGTTGCTTTTTTTTTCTAAGCAACTAGATGAAGCAGCTAAAGGATGGCCGAGGTACCTCAGAGCTGTCGCAGCAGTTGTGCTGAACATCCAGGAAGCACGCAAATTGACCTTAGGCCAGAAAATGACTGTGCTAGTGTCCCATACAGCATCCACAGTACTAGAAATGAAAGGTGGGCACTGGCTTTCCCCACAAAGATTCCCGAAGTATCAAGCCATCATGATAGAACAAGATAATATAGAAATAGTGGTAACTAACATTGTCAACCCAGCTTCTTTCCTCAGAGGAAATGAAGGGGAGCTGGTACACCACGATTGCCTGGAGACCATTGAAGCCAGGTACTCCAGTCACCCAGATTTGAAAGACACCCCTTTAGATGAAAGAGAAGTCTGGTTCACTGATGGAAAAAATCTACATCATCAGTGGAAAACAACATGCTGGGTATGGAGTTACCACTTGCAGAGAGATAATAGAATCTGGACCTTTGCCAACAAACACCTCAGCACAAAAAGCTGAAATAATTGCTTTAACACGTGCTTTAAGAGATGGCAAGAGGAAAGAAAATAAACATTTATACAGACTCTAGGTATACATTTGGAGTTGTACATGCACATGGAGCCATCTGGAAGAAAAGAGGACTGCTGAATTTGCAAGGGAAAAATATCAAACATGCACAGGAAATAATGCGACTGCTAGAAGCAGTCCAGCTGTCCGAGAAGGTAGCGATTATATGCATCAAAGCACACCAGAAGGTGAGCTCAGAATTAGAAGAAGGAAATGAGCTGCCAGACAGAGAGGCAAAAGAAGCAGCAAAAGGTGAGATAACAACTGAGGGAGCCTTGATCTCAGATGGACAGATCTCCCTTGAAGGTAAGCCAACATATAATAAGATAGAAAGCTAATTGAGGGTCAAAAAAAACCATATAACCAAGAAAGATGGGCTACCACCCCAGAGGAAAAGCTAATTGTTCTGCCTCATCTAACATGGTCATTGGTGAGGGAAGAACACCAGAAAACACATTGGGGTATAGACGCTTTGCATAACATTTTAATTGAAAGAATTATTGCCAGAAATTTATATGCCACCATTACAGAGGTAACCCGCCAGTGTGACCTTTGCCTCCAGACTAACCCCAAAAATACTCCCAAACCAAAACTTGGCCAAATTAGAAAGGACCATGGACCCGAACAACAGTGGCAAATCATCTTTTCAGAGTTGCCAAGAAAAGGGGGGTATCAGTACTTGTTGTTGTTAACAGATACCTTTTCAGGATGGCCAGAAACTTTCCCTACCAGAACTGCTAAGACTCGTGAAGTGACCAAAATGTTACTTCAAGAAATAATACCACACTTTGGAGTTCCAGATACAATATCCTCAAATAGAGGAATTAAAAAGCATGTAACTGGAACTCAAAGTCGAGGTTTGGACATACCTGTACATGACATACAACCTGGAGATTATGTATATGTTAAGTCTTTTATAAAAAAAAACTTTGGAACCACAGTGGAAAAGACCATTCCAGGTACTCCTTACCACCTATACTAAAATAAGAATTAAAGAACAAAACTCCTGGATCCATAATTTTAAAGTTAAGAAGGCCCTGGAGGATCCTTGGCAAGTGACCCATGGTGATAATGAACTGAAACTGAAATTTATCCAGACGAAATGAAAATATTAGGAAAAGAAATTATTTCTTTTGTGGTCATATTTGTAAGTTGAAAAGTTGTTTATGAACAAGAAGACAATGTTTAACTTTGAGGGAGAATATATGTGTTGATGTCAACCCAAAATTTGCCACCAGGGTGGAACTTAACTTTTAAAATTGTTAGAATCAACAACCAATTAAGAAAGCTAAAAGGACGATTAAAAAAAATGAAAAGAACGATGTAAACCAGTACCTTAACATTACAAAGGGTCCAACTCAAATAGGATTTACAACTTTTGGGACACTAAATTATTAGACAAGCACAGGGTATAGGAAGCCAACAGTGATATAGGTGTTAACTGAACCAGATGAACAAATACTGGAAGTTTAAAATTGTACTAGAGGTAGCCCATATGTAATAAGTTTGGTATGTTGGTACAATTTTATAGCAACTCGATTAGTAATTGTGCAATGACGGCTGAATTTTGTTAATAACCAAGGATGGGATTTTGACTTTTGAAACACAAGCTGGAGTACTAGAGTCCAACTTTGAGTCCCAGCAAAACCCTCCAAACTCATTACCTTTAGTCAGAACAATATTGAGTGGCCTTGGTCCCAAGCCTTCATGTAGTTTACTGGATCCATAGGAAAATATTTTGATATAAAAAACTTAAATTTGTTAACTGTGGTCATGTATGAAAATCAGGTATATGCAAAACAGGAATGGAAAAAACAAACGATATGGCAACTTTAAGGGTCTGTAGGAGAGAAAATCAAAATAGGATGCCGAATGATTAATTAAACTAACTATAAAAAAGCAACTCAAATCAGTGTTTTTGCTACAAATGAGCATAAAGAAATTTGTAGCCATTGGAGTGAATTGGATTGTTGGTATAATTTTATATTAGTACAGACCATAAAAGTGGTTTGTCTTTGGGGCACGTAATTCTAATGGGCTTTTATTTAAGTTTACAACCTCAAACTGAAACCACACTATTTACCCTTGTAGTCTTTTTTATTGACATTAGGAAGTTAGGAACAAACCCAAGAGCAAGATCATAACCTAATAATTAATGCACTTAGTGTGGTCCAAGACAATGTATCGTTGACCCTCAGTTGCATACATGCACAAGTAGGGATGCAGTCGATCGCTTCTTTAATCGTAAGGGAAGGAAATGAAGGTGCTTTCCCTATTGAAATTCAAAACGCTGTTTGGGTCAAGGCCACTGAAAAAGAAGCTCCAATCATGGTGGACTCCAGTGAATTTTACTTAAGATCCTATTACCAACATAGCCACAGTTTTTGTTCTTACCATACATAACACCACGATTTATGTTATTCATCCCATTATAATATTAGGACTTAATCATGAGGGAACAATTCTTTATCCCTCTGAACACAGATTATGGGCTCGGAGAGTAGAAGAAAAATGGCAAACTGTAAATGTAGAGTCTTGTGTTAGGCAAGCACAAGAAGGATTTATTTGTGAGAGTAACACGATGCTAAGGACATATGCCTTGATGTTGAACAAGGCATTTGTCACTTTGAAGTTCACCCAGACACTACCCAGAAAACCGTGCTTGTATATATTGGTCAGGGTTGTGTATGTTGAAGAACTGCTTGTGCCTTTTTGGTGATAGATGATGAAAATGTGACTTCAGCTGTTGGGAATTAATTTAATTTTTGTGTTTGTAATTTGTTAAGATTATTGGGTGTGACTTGTCATATTTAGCACCAGTTATATCCCACCAATTGATAAAGTCTAATTATACTATGTATCATAGACTAACACCTACACCTATTGGAATGAATCTGAAATTGGTAAGACAATTGGTAAAGCACCAGGACTTGACTGAAATCCTGAAAGAAGTCTGGGAAAATGAGAAAAACACTTTGATTATCATTCATCATGACACAGACAAAATAAACAGAGTTTTGCAAAAAGTAAAACAAGATGCAAATCATTACTGGTGGGATACACTCTTTGGATGGCCACCTACTGCAACTGGCATTCTAAATACGTTGTGTCATCCCATTGTTTTTTTATTAATATTAGTGGTTGTTAGCCCTGTTTTATCTGTTATGTTATTTCTTTGGAATTAGAGAATGTTGTGACGGATGGCAATCCTAACTTTTGTATCAAATGCACATGGAAAAGTGTTGAGACACCGCAGAAGCTTGTCTAAAAAGAAATCTGTGTATTAGTAAAATAATTTACTAACTTTATAGAAAAGGGGGGACTGATATAAGGGTTTTGTGATTTTAAGGGTTAGTCAATGATTGTGAGTACTGCCAAATTTTGCATCTGCTTACTGGACAATATATACTGTTTGCTCATGCTTGCCAAGCAGAGGAGAAAGATGTAAGGGAGGATGCAAGCCATTGATGATAGCATAGGGTTAAAATGTTTTTAAAATCGCTGTAGTTGAAGTAGGCCTTGAGAATGGGAGTGGGCATTGTCATTGTTAAAATCATGGCAACCTACACCTGTGTACCCACCTGTATAGCAGACGATGAAGTTAAACGCGATAATTGCTTATAATGAAGTTAAATGCAAAAATTGCTTAGTAGATATAAGTAAAATAATTATTTGATTGCAATAAGAATCACGAGAAAGGAACAACAATCATGAGAAATGGGGTGGGGAGAGGGCTTAAACTCATGCTTGGGTGAAAATATAAACAATAGAACAATATCAAGGTGATGATTAACATATGATTATACAACAGTTACGTAAGGAAAGGGTATAAAATGTATCCATCTCGAATCCATGGCGGAATCGATTTGGGTTCATCTGTACCCCGATTCCCAGAGCTCTTCAAATAAAAGCACCTGTATATGATCATCCTGTGATTATGTGTTTCTACACTAACATTTTGGCAACCCCAGGTGGGACCCTGTGAGCGCTGCTGGAGACCCAACGACCTGATCACGCTCCGGCCGGCACCGAGGGATTTTCGGGGAGGCATCGGCGCCGCAACCCTCCGCCGCTCACAACGTCCCCTGATTTCTCACTTACTGTCGTTTTGTAAACATGAGGGAAAATTAGATGAAGTTCCGTATATTGATTTATTTTTCTATTTACGGGAAAAACTAGAGTGGCTGATTGAGGGTGGCTTAATGATTACTACGGTACCTAACAACAATAAGTGTGTGGCCTGTGTCCAAGGGAGACATTGTTTAGAACACCTGGCATTGAATGAGAGTCTATACCAGAGGGATGATATGGAGAGTGACTTACTGGTAGCCCACACTGCACCAAGGGAATCTAATCCTACTTCATATGGCCTTATTTCACATGATCCACTTACTCCTCCTACTGAAACTGATCTACTTACCCCTCCTGTTCAAGGATACCCTCCATCCCTACCTACGCCTGCCCAAGGATACCCCCCTTTCCCACCTACACCTCCCCAGGGATATCCTCCCCTTCCGCCTACACCCCCTTTGCCTGCTCATGGCACCCCTTTGCCGCCTTCACCCAGAAATAACCAAGGTTTAGTTATGATACAGAGACATGGGGGAGGGGGTGCGGAAGGGGTAAATAGCAGTGAGAGTGATGAGGATGAACCGGTATCCTACTGCACACAGTCCAGATTGGCCCTGGCTTGGCCTAAGACAGGAAAGGGTTTGTTAAGAACAGGTAAACGAAAAAGACCCGTAATTGCCCCTTCAAGACAAAGTGTAGGGGTGGACGGACCAGTTTTTCTAAAGGTGCCCTTTTCTCCGGGAGATCTAGTAATATGGAAGCAGTCAGCCAGGACCTATAGAGAATATCCTGATAAGGTAGCCAGGGTGGTGAAAATGATTATGAAGACTCAGAATTCCGACTGGGATGACATCCAAGTGATATTAGATACTTTAATGGACTCTACTGAGAAGGATATGGTACTTAGAGCAGCTAGGGAACGAGCAAGGGAAGATATTCGTCAGGGACTAGTGACAGGAACTCTAGATTATAATTTTCCCACCGAGGATCCATTGTGGGACCCTAACGACCCATCGGGAGTAGACATGATGAGGCTAAAGAAATATCAAGAGTGGGTTCAGATAGGAGTTCAAAATGCTATACCTAAAACTATGAATTGGGAAAAACTGTATGAAATAAGACAAGAGAAAAAGAGTCCTCCACTGCATTTTTAGAGAGACTTAAAGAAGCGGCCAGGAAATATACTGACCTCCAAATAGACACAGAACCAGCCAAGGTTCAGATTTCTCTTATCTTTCCTGGTCAGACACAGGATGATATCAGGAAAAAGTTACAGAAACTGGAAGGGGAAGAGTTAAAAAATCTGGACATACTACTTGAAGTAGTTTGGAAAGTTTATAATAATAGAGAAAAGGAGATTAACAAACAACAGGGGCAACTTTTGGCAATATTACAAGGGAATTCAAGGGGAGGTACTAAAGGCGGGTGAGGCAGAGGTACAAGAAGGGGCGGGTTTAGAAAGGGCTGCGAGAGACCATTGGCTTTTAATGAATGCGCCTATTGTCATCTCCCTGGGTATTGGAAGCGCGAATGCCCAAACCAGTTTGACCAAGGCAATCAGTTCCAGAAGCAAGAGGTTGCCAAGGTGATGATGTTTTATGCTGGGAAGGAAAAATCTATGCCCCAAGAACCTCTGGTAACTTTACAGTTAGGAGATAAAGCTGTAAAATTTTTAATTGACACAGAAGCTACCCATTCAGTTTTAAATGATCTACAAGGGCAGATCGGGAACAAATCCACCACCATAGTTGGGGCCACAGAGAAGGAGGAAAATCGGCCATTCCTGCAACCTGTAGACTTGTATTTTGGGAACAAAGTGTTGATTTATAAATTCTTGTACGTACCTGAATGCCCCATTCCACTCCTAGGTCGGGATCTATTGGCAAAGCTAGATGTAGTAATAACTTTTGAGAATGGGAAATTGTTAATGAAAATACCAGAGTCAAAGACAGGAAAAATCTTAATGATAAAAGAGAAACCAGTCCCTACAATCCCTAAGGAAGTAGAAGATGCTGTAATCCCCTCAGTATGGGAAACAAATATATCTGGAAAATCTAAGTTAGCACAGCCAGTACATGTAGAGTTAAAAGAGGAAGCAAAAGCCGTACAGGTCAAACAATATCCTATAAAACCAGAGGCACGGCAGGGAAGAGCAAAGACTATTGATAAATTCCTAAAATATTGAATTCTGGAAGAATGCAAATCAGAATATAATACACCAATATTCTCGGTAAAGAAACCTAATGGGGATTACAGGCTAGTACAGGATCTAAGAGCAATAAATTAAATAACTGAAGACATTTTTCCAGTAGTTGCCAACCCCTACACATTGTTAACATCCGTAAAAGAGATATATAAGTGGTTTACTGTAATCAATCTAAAAGATGCCTTTTTCTGCATACCCCTTGACAAAGAAAGTAGGAAACTCTTTGCCTTTGAATAGGAGAATCCAAAATATGGAAGAAAGACCCAGCTCATGTGGAATCGGCTCCCCATGGGGTACAAGAACTCCCCTACCTTATTTGGAAACCAAGTGGCAAAGGAGCTGGAGGTCTGGACCAAAGAAGGGCAAGCACCATGAGACCAATACCTTTTGCTGCAGTATGTTGATGATATACTGATAGCGACAAAAAAAAAAAAAAGCATCCTGCATAAAAATAACAATTGAGATTTTAAACTCACTGGGCACGAGAGGATACAAAGTGTCTAAGAAAAAAGCACAAATTGCCCAACAGACTGTAATTTACCTGGGATGTGAAATCTCACAAGGACAGAGAAAATTTGGTACTAACTGTATCCAAGCTATTTGTGCTATTCCAGAGCCCCAGAATCTCCATAAGCTGCGAGTCTTCCTTGGAATGGCAAGATGGTGCCGCCTGTGGATCATGGACTATGGGCTAATTTCCAAACCCCTGTATGAAGCCCAGAAGACGCAGCCGTTCAGCTGGGGCAAAGCACAGAAAGAAGCCTTCCTAAAATTGAAAGAAGCATTGACGACTGCCCCCAGCATTAGGATTACCTGATCTGTCTAAAGACTTTTAGCTGTTTGTGCATGAAAGGCAACGCCTGGCACTGGGAGTCCTGACCCAACGTTTGGGGAGCTGGAAAAGGCCGGTAGGCTATTTCTCCAAACAACTTAACAATGTAAGTGCCGGGTGGCTTGCGTGTCTGAGAGCAGTTGCAGCCACTGTGATATTGATACAAGAAGCCAGGAAGCTCACGATGGGAAGACACATAGATGTCTATGTGCCACACATGGTAACCACTGTTCTAGAGCAAAAGGGGGGCCACTGGCTATCTCCGAGTAGGATGATAAAATTCCAGGTAATCCTGACCAAGCAGGATAATGTCACACTAAAGATGACTAACCTTTTGAATCCAGCCTTGTTCCTAGGTACCACAACCGAGGAAGGCCTACTAGAACATGACTGTGTAGAAGTAATAAAATACACCTACTCAGCGAGAGAAGACCTGAAAGACGTCCCGCTGGAGCAGCCAGAGTGGGAGTTATTCACAGATGGAAGCAGCTTTGTGGAGAATGGAACCAGATATGCTGGATATGAGGTAACAACAATCAGTACAGTAGTGGAAGTAAAAGCATTGCCACCGAATACATCTGCCCAGAGGGCAGAACTAGTTGCCTTAACTAGAGCACTAGAATTGAGTGAAGGGAAAAAGGTAAACATTTGGACTGACTCAAAATATGCTTTTGGAATAGTACATGTACATGGGGCACTGTGGAAAGAAAGAAGATTGCTGTCTTCCCAGGGTACACACATTAAACATCAAGATGCAATTCTGCAATTGATAAAAGCAGTACAAAAACCAGAACAAGTAGCAATTATGCATTGTAAAGCACACCAATCAGGAAGCTCCAAAATCTGTGAGGGAAATCGAAGAGCAGACTGGACAGCCTGACCGGTTGCTTGAAAGGTGTAAGCAGCAATGGCATTGATACCTTCAAAACTTAATGTATCTCAATTCAATCTACCTTCAGAACCAAAATATTCAACAGAAGATGAGAGATCGGGACCTTTGCTGAATGCACAAAAGACAAAATAATTCAGAAGGGTGGTATGTAACTACACAAGGGCATATAGTGCTACCCCCCTTGATAATGAGAGAAGTTCTACAAATTAAACATAACTAATGTCATTGGGGTGCAGAAGCATTGGTGAAATGGCTAAGATGAAGTGTAATCTCGGTACGAATGTTAACAATGGCAAAATCAATAATGTCAAAATGTGAAATTTGCTTGAGAAACAACCCAGTGGCTAGACAGCAGGCACAGCTAGGAAGAATTTGGGTAGGGATAGAACCAGATTATTGGCAGATAGATTTCGTCGAGTTACCAAAACTCGAGGATAAAATATCTGTTGGTGGGAATTGACAGATTTTCAGGATGGCCAGAAGCCCTTCTCTGTCGCACAAACCAAGCAAAAAAAACCAGTCATGTGGCTACTACAAGAGATCATTCCCAGATTTGGAGTGCCTCTAGGAATATTTTCAGATAAAGGCCCACATTTTATAGCTGCAGTGATAAGAGAAGTGAGCAGGCTACTGGGAATAGTTTTGGACCTCCACACGCCATGGAGACCACAATCAAGTGGACAGGTAGAGAGGATGAATCAGACACTAAAGAGACAAATCAGTAAAATATGCCAGGAAGCCAAATTGCAGTGGCCACAAGCTCTACCAATAGCACTTTTGAGGATTTGGGTAAAGCCTAGGAGTGGGATGTCAGTCAGCCCTTACGAAATAGTATATGGAAAACCATATGAATCTCCCGAACCTAACCCATATCATATCATGGGGAAACATGAAGTGTATAACTATGTTCAATCTCTTAGGAAAACTTTAGCTCGGCTTCGGAGCGCCCTCATGTGGAATAGGCCGCTGGCTCTCGAGAATCCAGTTCACGATATTCTTCCAGGAGACGAGGTGTACATTACAACTTGGAACGAGGAACCACTAAAAGAGAGGTGGAGTGGACCCCATCTGGTGCTGCTGACCACGTTTACAGCAGTCAAGGTGGCTGGAGTGGATCTGTGGATACATTACACCCGAGTTAAGAAAGTCTGTCCTACACTCTGGACTGAACTGTTGCACTGTCGGACATGAAAGAAACATGCAGACCTCAGAGCAGCAGCTCAGGACCACCAGCCAAAACCAGAAAAAGAGCACTGCCTTTCTTATTCTCTCATTTTTATATCTTTCTTAAGACAATCGTGGATTGGTAAATGAGGTTACCACCTCTACAATTTCACAGGATAATGACATAGTGTAGTGGTTTCAGTTCGCCTATTCAGGTTTGTGGCTAAATGCTAGCACACTTACTTAAATTTACTTGATTGCTTGTTGTGAGA
>JAVTVJ010002105.1:103621-126575 GCA_034509425.1 Eopsaltria australis
CCCCCCCCCCCATCCCTCCTTCGGAAGGAGGTGGGGGGGCCCTTAGCAGCGAGAGAAGCAGGAGCTGCTCCTCTCTACACAGCAGCAGCAGGTCCAAAGAGGAAGAGCTTCAGAGAGTCTCTGCTTATATATAGTTTTTTCCTCGAAGGTGGATCAACTTTTTAATTGGTTTACCTACCTATCAATCCTTAAAACTACCTGATTACTGGCTCTCTCTCGCAGGAAGGAAGTTGTATTCCTTCCTGCAGCACAGATCACTTCCTAGATTTTGACCCCTCTGGCCTAACCCAGGACAATAGTCTACCATCTTTCTCCGCCTTTGGGAAAGGAATGACAAACAATCTAGAAGTTCAAAACAATCTAGGCCGGTTACAAAAACAAGGACTATGTTTATAGAAAATGCATGAGAAATTCTACTACCGATGTAAAAACATAGAACACTGCAAAAACCAGGGCGACATCTCACCCTTTTTCCTTATAAAAAGAAAAAGAAAAAAGAAAAATGAACAATGTTCAACCTCTGCTTGTGGAAGGACCATCGGAGTGAACACTCACTTCATCTGCATCTGAGTCATCGCTCGATGTTCCACCCACTTGATCACTTTCATTCTGGTCACGGCTTCCACCCTGCCTGTCGGCCAGATTTTACCTCTGCGGTCGCAGGTCAGGACGGACACGCTTTGCAGGTACCCAGCGCAACCCAGTATCTGTGGATACACAAGCATACCCGTGCCCCGAAGCGATAAGGTCATAGGGACCTTCCCACTGTTTGGTGACTAAATTTCTCACCCGAAACTTCTCTTGAGGCTGCTGTGCCTCGTCCGAAGCCTGCAACGAGAGGTGATGGTTCAAAATGACAGGATTATTAGAATTCTGTGGCACCGTAAGTGATTGATGGTATGCAAAGCTTTTCCAACTGACTGTGTGGGGTTTCACCCTGCATTCCCCATTTTTGTTTTTGAAGCACCTGCTTCAGAGTGCCATGAGCACGCTCTACAATAGCTTGACCCGTCGGAGAATGAGGAATACCAAACTTGTGTGACACACCCCACAACTGCAGGAACTGCCACACCTCTTTCGAGACGTAAGCAGGACCATTGTCAGTCTTCACGGTAGAAGGTATGCCTAGAACGGCAAAGGCCTGCCTCCAGTGGGCAATGACATCGCGGCCCTTCTCTCCAGTGTGAGCGGAAGCCCACATGGCAGAGGAGCAGGTGTCCACCGTGACATGCACATACTTGAGCCGGCCAAATTCGGCAACTTGGGTGACGTCAGTCTGCCAAATCTCCAAGGCCCTAAGGCCCCTGGGGTTTACCCCCACCGGCAAAGACCTGGCCAATGCATGACAGTCATCACACAACTCGACAATGTCACGGGCCTCAGTTGGCGTCAACTGAAACTGCTTCTGCAGCGTATGTGCGTTCTGATGGAAAAAACCATGCGATGCTTTGGCCTGTGCGAGTGTATCAGGCTGAGGTGCTACCCACGCCGGGTTAGCCAACTTGTCAGCCCTCATGTTACCTTCCTCTATGAACCCTGGCAAATTGGTATGACTCCTTACATGCAGAACATAGTAGGGATGAACCCGTTCCTGAATGACACACCACCGGGCCTTCAGCAAATGAAACAGATCTGTACTGCCGATCTTGTTCAAAATTGAATAACCCAACTGCTTTGCTGTGTCAGCCACATAGGCGGAATCCGTGACCAGATTGAAAGGTTGCTGGGAAAAACCTTTGAAATGCCATAAGAGCAGCTCTCAACTCAACCAATTGGGCTGATCCAACCTCATGACCTTCCAGAACCTGCCACTCAGATCCATCCCTCCAAGTAACAATGGCCTTTCCGGTTCTGCCCGAACTGTCAGTAAAGACAGTGGGTCCGTGCACCGGTTCCTGACTGTGTTTGGGTCTCAGAGAAATCTCTGTGAGTTTTGACACTTGTAGCAACTCGTGGCTGGGCAGATGATACATAATCTGCCCTGAAAAATTTTCTAGAGCACTTTGCAGCAAAACACTGTTTTTGAAGCTCCAGTCAAAGTCTTTCCGCTGTACCGGTAGTACAATTTTTGCGGGATCTGCACCCATCAATTGCAAACACCGTTGCCGGCATTTGACTATCAAGCGAGCGATCAGCTCGAACAATGCGGTTGCCGTCTTCTGCGGCTGATGGGGCAAGAAGACCCATTCCAGGACGTGCAAAGGATCGGACCATTTGTCACTCCATTGGCCAATGATACCTGTGGGATGCAAATCTGGAGTGGTGATGAAAACAGTGACATCAACGGAGGGATCAATGCGATAAACCTGTCAAGCAGAAACAGCTCGCTGCACCTCCTCCAGCACCTGACGTGCCTCAAGGGTCAAAATCCGTCCCGATGCGCACCCCCCATGCAGCCAGAACATCCCTCCCCCAGAGGTTAAGAGCAGTTTCAGTAACATGAGGCCTAATCACGGCCATATGTCCCTCTGAGTTCATTATCACCACAGGCTTCTGGCTCATGTAGGAGTGCTTCATCCCTCCCAATCCCATGACAGATGCCCCCACTGGGTCCAACGGCCACTGCGGAGGCCAAGCAGCAAGAGAGAGAATCGTGACGTCCGCACCGCTGTTAAGAAGCCCGCGGAGAGAGATCTCTGGTGGCGTAGCATCAGGGACGGACAGGGTGCACCGCATCTCAGGACATTGTTCGGTCATGACAGCAGTCCTGTGAACCTGAGGCTGATGACGTTTGGTTTCTGCCTTTTTTTCTTTTATATGTTCTCTGTACTCTTTGCACATATATTTGTAGCTCTGTAGCCTATTGTATTAATAGCTAGTTTTTCTAGTACTTTTCCATGGCCTTTCCCTAAGCAGAAAGACAAAACAAATTCCAGAGCTCCAAGCCCCAGGGGGGTGCAAGGCCCTGTCCTATCTTGGTTCTTCCTGGGAACCAAGGCCGAGAACAACTGTGAGGTACATTTTCATAAACAAAGTAGAGCCGGTGCTGAGAGGGGGGCTCCAGAGAAGGGGCTGGACCTGGGGGGGGGAATTGAATCACCACTTGTTCTCCTTATTGGTGCTTTTTATCAATTATGCTAATTTCCTAAAAGCTATAAATATGTACTCACCCCTGGAGGGGGAGGGGGAGCTTTTATGGACACCTTTCCATACCTGCTCCTGAAGACCTTCAAAATAAAGATCCCGTTTTATATTACCTCCTTGCTAAAATGATCTCGAGTTTCTTTTCCAGGCTGGGGGAAAAGGCAACAAGGCGGCCCAGTGGAACCAAAGCAGCCGTCTCCTCGTGACCTCGATTCTGTCCTGTGAACAGAAGACTTAAAACGGACAAGTTGAGCAATTCGAGTCTTTTCAGGAATTGTGACCGGGGGGGTGGGTTTGGAAACCATGGCATAAATGCGTCCCGTATAATCTGCATCAATGAGTCCCAGATGCACAATGATACCTTGAATGGTGGCACTAGACCTCCCCATGCGGAAAGCAATCATGCCACCGCCCAAGGGACCAAAAGCATCTAGAGGGATCTTGTGCACCGCGCAAGAGTCTAAGACGACTGTTGCTGCTGTGCAGACATCCACACCTGCTGAGCCGCTGGTGCTGGCCGCGAGCCAGCCCAGCAGACCTCCATCGGCTCCGGGGTTTGGAGAGACATTTGTGTCTGAGCACGTCTCCCCTGCGTCCTCCGCCCCCCATTTCCCGAGCGCAATGAAAACTGACCATTAACAGAAACTGCAGCCCTGCAGTCCTTTGCAGTATGGTTTGGTTTTCCACACCGAGGACAGAGAAACAAGACAGTCGTGCCTTTCTGCACCTTCCTTCCCGGTTTCCTGCTGGCCTGAGCACTCACCTGCTTCCGCCGCCCGCCCCGTGGCCCTGTCCAGACAGGCTGCGGGGTAGCAGCCACGGCAACCACCTTACGACCGGCAGTGCCCACATTTTTACAGGCCTCAGCCATCTGCATTATAGAAGGATCACCAGGGAGTGCTTCAATAAGGTTCTGACACACAGGAGTGCGAGTCTTTGCAAGTTGCTTAAGTAATAGCTCTCTTGCAGTCGGATCCTCCACCTGCCTCTCAATAGAAGCAGTGAGCCTGTTTGCAAAATGCAAGAAGGACTCACCATTCCTCTGTGTAACATCTACAAACTGCTCTGCAGGAGCAGTCATCTCAATGGTTTGAATCAACGCTGCCATGCCTATCTCTCGGCATTGGTCCACCACAACACGGTCCATGGCAGCCTGTACTCTAGCATCGTCGAAATTGCCAGTACCCAGCAGGGCATCTATTCCAATCCCATATCTGGGATCCTGCTGGTCCAACGTAGCATTGTGTGCTAATGTCCTTGTTGCTATCTGATTCCACTTCGATTCAAAGATTTCATATTCCACAGGCTGAAAAAGAACACGAGTCAAACTCCAAATATCATAAGGTACTAGCAAAGTACCATTAAAAACTCTAAGGAGCTGCATAACTTCACTAGACCCTAGACCATATTTTCCAGCCTGCTGCCGAATTTCCATCAAGGCTTTCCATGATAAACCCTGATGGGTGTTCTGACCGTCACCAAGGACAACAGGAAAAGCCTGCAGTCCTCCTGGTGAGTCTGCAGCATCTGCTGCGTCCTGCCCCTTGCTTTCCACAGGGACTTCAGCTGCAGCAGGGCTCCGAGACCTGTCAGCACAAGCCTTAAGGCGATGGCTTTTAGGACAGTTGCAGACTTCCTCCACTTTCGCTTTAACATCTGCCCAGAATTTCACCTTATCTCTGGGGCGCACTGTCACTTTGCACTCCAGCAGGGTCAGGGGCTATCGGACACAGACCCGCCCGCCCGGGATCTGTGGTCCCGGGATGACCGTGGCTTCCTCGCCGCTTCACTGCCTGCGCCAAAAACAAACACTTCGGGACTCCCCCCCTTTCAGCTTTGGTATGTTTGGAATGTCCCGCGGACAAAACTGCTGAATCAGCGCTGTCGGAATCCGCGCCGCCGCGGGCCGCGGTGCCCACGGCTACCAACGCAGGGCGGGGCGGGGCTTGGTCGCGCTTCCCCCCGCCCCTGCATGGGGAGGGGCCGAGCCGCCGGGAGCGGCGGTTCCTTTGGTGCTGCGGCGTGCTCCCGTGGCACGGGTAAGAACCCGGATGGTGATGGGTGGGGCCGCACAAAGCGGACGGGAGGGAGTGCGGCCGAGACCGCGCCCAGCAGGGTCCCACTTGTGACGCGAACTCTGAGCACAGGAACTTCCTGGCGCGAGCGAGGGGCGGCGTCTGCCGCGGCCGGAGCTGGACCCGCCACCACGGCGGAAACCTCTGCCTCTGCCATTTTAGACCCCCCGGGGCCGGGCTCGGTGTCTGAGCCCGCGTCACTCTTGTCCGCAACCAATGGATCAGATGCCCCAGGAGGATATCTAATAGAAGCTCCTCAGTTTGGACATTCCCCTGTTATCACTGCACGGGTGTTCAACCCCCCCTTTCTGCCCAGTACCAGGAAGGTACAGGGAGTGGGCATTTCTTGCTGCCCCTCCTCCCCCGCCGCACGGGGTGGGGAAGAACCCCTCCGTGCCAGCTTCCCGGAGCCGGGGAGGGGCAAACCCGTCCACGCCGGCTCCCCGGGACTTCCCAAGGCCAATCGTTCCTCTGAAATATGCCAGTCATCCAAGATCGGCAGGCTATCAAGCCGAGTGCTCTCTGGGGGGGCCCATCCCCCTCCTTCACTTGTCTGGGCCAGGAGGGTGGGCTCAGACGCCGGCTGCGAGCTAAGCTCTCCATCTCCGTCTCCCTCATACAGCTCGAAGAATTCTCCAAGCGAGCTGGCAGGGGTAATATTGCCTGAAGAGCTCTCCTGGCTTTGAATAACAGAATTTACCTGTCTCCAAGACACCAGTAACCTAGCCATAGTCAGGTTATATGCCTCTGCTACCACACCTTGCAATGCTCTTCCGACAAGAGTCCACTTTGATTTAGCAAGGACATTACAGCCGTCTGGAAATAACCCATATTCCTTGCTCCAAAAATATAAATTCTCTAAGTCTGATCTGTCTATATCCACATTCTCACTTTCTAAAAATATATCAAGAACTTCTAACACCAAGGAGTCATTTGGGGACATCTGAGAGACCCCCATATTTAATTTTACCTGAGGGTTTACCTGAGCCTGCCGCTTCCCCGTACGGGCCACCAGATGTCGCACTGTCGGACACGAAAGAAACACGCAGACTTCAGAGCAGCAGTTCAGGAACCACCAGCCAGGACCAGAAAAAGAGGGCCTGCCTTTCTTTATTCTCTCATTTTTATATCTTGCTTAAGACAATCGTGGATTGGTCAATGAGGTTACCACCTCTACAATTTCACAGGATAATGACATAGTCTATCATCTTTCTGCACCTTAGGAGAAAGGAACGAAAATAATCTAGAAGCTCAAAACAGTCTAGGCCGGTTACGAAAACAAGGACTATGTTTACAGAAAATGCATGAGAAATTCTACTACCAAAGTAAAAACATAGAATACTGCAAAAACTAGGGCGCCATTAAAACTCATACAAAACTTTAAATGTTACAAGCCTATTATAATATCAAAGTGCATTAGCTACAAATTAATCCACAACACTGATATCAATTTATTAAATAATTGTACCTTATTTTTACAACACAAAGCAGAGGCTGGCCAATAACCAGGACAATGTGTAAAGACACTGGTCAACCTGGTAAATAAATTATATCAAGCCTCTGAAAACATCTAATGGTTACAAGTACATACTAACAGATGTAAAAATTATATCTGGACTATTAAAACCACAAAGAGCAAACATGCCAATACAAAAACTACTATCTCAGGACTTAAAGACTAATTTTCCAGTCTCCCTGTCCTAAAACTCTATACGGTGACACTCTTGCCTTTGTGCAAATTTGACTTTGCTCTGAACAAAAACAAGTTTCCCAATGAAACCTCACAAAGGGCTCCTACACTGCCCTCATGTTACAGCAGTGAGCTGTCAACTAGAGGCTGAAGAGGGAACCACTACTATAACTCTCTGAGAAAAAATATGTATTATTGCTTAAGTTCTGTTGTTTTGATTTCTCTAATAACCTTGAACGTTTAAGTATATCCTCACTAGACAAAAGCTAGGTGTGTATCCAGATGTGGAACAAAAATCCATTCAAGCAACTTTGAAAGAACTGTCCACTACCTGCACAACAGTGAAAATACTGAAATTCCTGAATTCCTGTAAGCGAATAAAACCAAGTCTAGACACACAAAAGAACCTACAGGACTGGACTGCACAGTAACTAATGAATCTCCTATAACCCGAAATGTTAATTGTAATATTACTTACATTCTTTTATTTGCAAATTAATGTTTTTAATAATGCTGAATGGCTAATTAGCCACCCTAACAGAACTTTACAATCAGCCATTAAACTAATTGGTGTAATAATTGTAGTTTTAAAATTAATGTTTAGTGTATGGGACATATTTCCAATTTACAAAATTGGATTCAACAAAATATGTCAGTCTAGTGATAACCATTTCCTCTAAAAGTCCCAAAGAATGAGTTTACATTTGTTTATGTAATATTAACACCTTATTGAGTACTATTGAAATACTAAATAATTTGATAATCTAGTTATTTTAATTGTTTTAATTGATGTTTATATATCATTTATAATTTTACAAATATCACTGTAGAATATTTGTACCTTCACTCTGATTGTCACAGTGGATGAAAGGGGCTTCACCCTTAATATAACATTGACTTGAATTTTCAAAATCAACATTCATTACTTCTCCCTTTCTACCTCTTCAAGGTAGAACATAAATAAAAATTGAACTTAAATAGATCCTTAATTCCCCTGAGACAATCAAACCATTATGTAATACAATATATATATATGTTTTTACTTAAATTGTTGTAGAATTGTCTAACACTTATTATCTTAAGCAAACTAAACTCCACTAAAGAAAAGGACTGGACCAGAAACGTAAGGAAAAATGAAAAAAATAACCAACCAGCCACTGAACTGCTTCAGTCACTACAACCAAATAACTACCTCCATAAATTCTCCTTTGTTCCTGATTTACATTTCATACTCCTGTGGCTTCAAGATTCATGGGGTGGAGGAACAACCTACCCTACATGGACTAATAGTTGAACCACCTTTAAACCAACATGTACACTCTGATTGCAATACCATGTCTTACATGGATAGGTGTTACATAAACTGAAACTACAACAGGTGCTCCTTATTGCGGGGAAAATGACGGATCATCACACCAGATCAACGTGATCGAAAGTGAAGCCATTTATTGTCCGACAGTGAGCATACTTATACTTTACAGCGTGCCAAAAATAAAACTACGTGATAAGTTTTGCTGCTACCATACACACAGTGTTTGTTCTCATACAGAAGTTTCACATGGGTCTTTTCTCTATTCTAATTAAAACACCAAGCTGATATTAGAAGGCAACGACAGCAACAGTTTCTTCTGCCAAGTTAATCTCTAGACACCTACAGCTTGTTTTTGGCTGTCGTATCTCCCTTTCCCACAGCTGTCTTACGAGTAACCTTGAGCAGAGGCCTAGCTCTCATCTAAGGGGCCTGGATTGCTCACTTATACTTTATGTCTGTGTAGCCGGAGATAGTTATTCTCCACACCTTATCAATGTTAATACAATATCTTTTGAAAAAATAGTACAACCTAGGAAAACAATGTATATTAAAAATACTCAAAGATAGTACACACATATATGAAAGTGCATACTTTCATAGCATGGAGGCAAGAGATACCTGCACTATCACTCCATGAGATAAAACCAGTGACTCTGAGTCACGGGGTGGATTGTGGCAGGACATTTACCCTACTACATCCTATTCCTGTGTGCCACAAATAATGGATGCACAAAGAGATAACCCAAGGGCAGGAAGGCCCAGTAGGGGTCATCTCTGGCGCCGGAGGGCTCAAGCCTCAGCTAAGAATCAACATCTTAGTCTGCAGAGCTGATGGAAGGAGAGATAAAAGAAAAATTGCTGACTTAAGAATAATGGTTTTACAATATAAAAGATACATGAGCTAGCACTGGGACAGAAGTCTCTTACACCCTAAAAGTGTTTGAAGTTTCTCCCCGAAGTTTGGACGCAGGCTTCGTGGTTACTTCTCCAGAGATTGAGGGAAAGGATCTCGATGTGCTGTACCAACAAACTGGATGGTAAGATACATTGAATCCTAAGCTTATACTATTTCTTTGCTAGCTGTAACTGAAAAAGGTACCATTCTCGTGCACTGTATATATTAAACTACCAGTAGTCTTTCTTTCTGTTTAATTCCTGTGTAGTATTGGTTTGCTTTTAAGTCTTATATCTGTTAGTTTCCCCATCTATTAATAAATGTTTCATTCTATAATAGAATCATTAAAAGAACTTATACACAAAAGTGAGTTTTGGGGTGCTGGTTACCTCAATAAAGTTACTACCTACTGCCAAGGCCTGGGCAGGAGACAAGGACTGATATTTAACTCCCACATCCATTCGTAACACACTCTCCATTCGACTTATGCACTGGCCATATAGGACTATGGAGGGTGAGTGAGTCTTGCTGAGTACTCCCTGACTCTCCACGAATCATCTCATGGATGGGAGTCATGGAGTCACAGTTGGTGAAGTATTGCTGACAGTGCATTTTTGTGGTAGTGATCGGTACCTGTTGTTCTTCAACCCTCAGCAATCCCACAGTAAAAGGTTCTTGTGAGAGGATAATCAAGACATTCAGCTGTCTGATTTCCTCATTCTCCACAGCAGATATCCCAAAAGCCCAATGATGCCCTTTTTGGTTCTTAAAATACCCTCTCCTGAGGTAATCTATGCCAAGGATGCATGGGGCCTTCGGGCCAGTCACAATGGGGTATTTTTGCCATTTGTTCCTAGTCAAGCTCACTTCATTTCCAGTACAGTCAGCTGTTGGGACCCCTCTGTCACCCCAGAGATGGATTCTGTCCCTTGTATTGGGTTTGTATGCCCAAGCTTTGGTAGCGGGGGGGCTACAAGGGTGGCTTCTGTGAGGAGCCAATATAAGCTTCCTCCATGTCCCACAGAGCCAATCATTGGCAGCTCCAAAGATGGACATGCTGCTGGCTAAGGCTGAGCCAATTAGAAATGGTGTTAATGGATCTGCGATAACATATTTAAGAAGAAAGAGAAAAAGTTATTGCACAATTGTAATTATGGATAGAGAAGAGTGGGAGGAGAATATGTGAGAGGAACAACTATGCAGACACCAAGGTCAGTGGAGAAGAAGGGGAGGAGGTGTTCTAGGTGCTCGAGCTGAGATTCCCCTGCAGCCTCTGGTCAACACCATAGTGAAACAGGCTGTCCCCCTGCAGCCCATGGAGATCCATGGGGATACATACATCCACCCACAGCCCATGGAGGAGACCCATACTGGAGCAGATGGATGCGTGAGAAGAGCCTGTGATCCCATGGGGAGCCTGTGGCAAGACGACTGTGCTGGAGCAGCCTGTCCTTGAAGGACTGCACCCCATAGAAGAGTGACCCATGTTGCAGAAGTTTGGGGAGGACCATTGCCTGTGTGATTGACTCACATTGAAGAACTTCTCAGTGAATTGTGTCCCATGGAAAGGACCCCACAGTGGAGCAGGGGAACGACTCCTCTTCCTGAGCAGAGGGAAAAACAACGGGTGATGAACTGACCATAACCCCCATTCCCTGTCTCCCTGCACCACTGTGGGAGGAGGTAGAGCTGGAAAGGCGAGAGGGGTGTGTGGGGGGGAAGGATGTTTTTAAGGTCTTATTTTCATTATCCTGCTTTGTTTCTGTTAGTAATAAATTCAATTAATATCTTTAATTCTAGCCTGTTTTGCCCATCACAGTACTTGGTGAGCGATCTCTCCCCGTCCTTATCTCAACACATGAATCCTTTGTTATATTTTCTCTCCCCTGTCCAGCTGAGGAGGGGAGTGATAGAGAGGCTTTGGTGGGTGTCTGGAATCCAGCCAGGGTTGAACCACTACATCCCTACATATCTTGGTGATATCAGGGTGCATTGTGCGCTGGTGTCAACTAAAGCCTTACACTCCTGTGGGTCTGATGTGCCAGGCCATCGGATCCACACAGTCCAATAGATCCAACTATCCCTTTGTGTTGATTTGGCACGGCCTGCTTTTTGGTAGTGGGGGAGGGCCACAGAAGTGGCTTCTGTGAGAAGGTGCTAGAAGCTTCCACCATGTCCGACAGAGCCAATCTCTGATGGCTCTGAAGATGGACATGATGCGGGCCCAATTAATGAGGTTGGTAATGCGTCTGTGATGACATATTTAAGAAGAAAATCAAAAAAGCCCAGGCAGTTTTTTCTAGGGGTGGTGAGGCACCGGGGCCATCCCAACGCTGTGCATCTCGGTGTGGCCTGCAGAGATCCTTGCCTGCCTGGCCGACCCTAGCTAGCCATGCCATGGGAAGAAGGGCAGGGGTGGCGGTGGCTTCTTCCTAGCACTCCACATGAAGAAAGGCATTAAGTAGCCCCAGTGCTACAGTGGCCACCACTACCTGCAAGGTGACTGCGGGGCAGCCTGGTCGGTGGCGGAAATATAGTGATCTACTCCCCAATGCGGAACCTAAATGAGATCAACCTCATGGTGCTGTGGGATCCTGCAAGAATCTTTGAATTGGTGGAACTTGTTGGCAATGGTACCTATGGGCAGTAGTGTTTTTTCTAGTCAGAGAAGAGGAGGAAGTGAGAACGTGAGGGAAAACAACATGGTGGCACCAAGGTCAGTGGAAAAAGAAGGGGAGGAGGTGCTCCAAGCACCAGAGTTGAAATTCCTCTGCAGGCCATGGAGAAGACTATGGTGAAGCAGGCTGTCCCCCTGCAACCCATAGAGGTCCACGGGGAATGCAGATATCCACTTGCAGCCTGTGAGAGAAGTACTCGTGCCAGAGCGGGTGGATGCTGGAGAAAGCTGTGATCCAGTGGGAGACCCGAATGGAGAGAGAGGGCTCCTGCTTCCAGAGACAGAGGGTCCTTGCTTCCAAACTAGAGCAGCCTATCCTTAGAAGACTGCACCCTGTGGACGAGTGATCTATGCCACAACATTTTTGGAAAGACTGCCGATGGGAAGGACTCACATTGCAGCAATTTTGACAGGACTGCTGCTCATGAGATTAGAGACATGCTGGAGAAGTTCACGGAGAACTGTCTCCTGTGGGAGGGACCCCACGGCATAGCAAAGGAAGGACTCCTCTCCCTGAGTGAACTGAAAAAGATCTGGGGTGACGAACAGACCAAAACCCCCTCGCCCTATCTCCCTGCACTGTCAGTGGGAAAGAGGGAGGGGCTAGGAGGGAAAAAAGGTGTTTTAAGGGCTTATTTTACGTCTCATTATCCTCCTCTGACTCTGTTAATAGTAAATTTACCTTATACCTTTAAATTTGAACCTGTTTTGCCCTTGGAATGCTTTCTTCCAATCCTCATCTGAACTCATGAGGCCTTCATTAATTTTTTTTTCCCCTCTCCTCTGCCCAACTGAAAGCAAAAGAGAGTGAGCGAATGGCTTTCGTGGGTGCCTGGCATTTGGCCTGTGTCAAACCACGACAGGTTTCCTCCACCTGGATGGAGGCAGGTCCCCTCTAGTTCTGGTCATAGTACTCATTTCTCACTCCTTGTAAATATGAACTGGAAGTCCCTTCAAGAGTATCGGAAGTAGCATCAGCCCTTCGATTCTGTCTGAGGACTTGTCCACTGGAAACTGGAGTGGCATTTATTCTTGAAGAATTTCCTGCGTTGGTTGTTCTTCCTCTCAACTCACGTACCCATGCTGCTAGGGGCAGAGATGGGTTTTCCATCCTACTTCCTTATATCTTCTCCATGTTCATGCAGGGAAAACCTCAAGTTACCTTGTGGAATGTATCCTCTGTCTTGAGCAGGGTTTTTTTGGTTTTGCATGGCCTGGTTATTGATAGTGGGGAGGCCAAAGAGGTGGCTTCTGTGAGAAGGTGCTAGAAGCTTCCACCATGTCCGACAGAGCCAATCTCTGATGGCTCTGAATATGGACGTGCCGCTGGCCAAGGCTGGGCCAGGTGGCAATGCCTCTGTGATAACATATTTAAGAAGAAATTAAAACAAAGTTTGTAGCACAATTTTAATTCTAGTCAGAGAAGAGGAGGAGATGAGAACATGTGAGGAGAAAAACATGCAGACATCAAGGTCAGTGAAGAAAAAAGGGGAGGAGGTGCTCCAAGCGCTGGAGTCAAAATTCCTCTGCAGGCTGTGGTGATGTCAGTGGTGAAGCAGGCTGTCCCCCTGCAGCCCAGGGAGGTCCACGGGAGATGCAGAGATCCACCTGCAGCCTGTGGGGGAGGAGCTCATGCTGGAGCAGGTGGATGCCTAGAAGAGGCTGTGATCCTGTGGGAGACCCATTGGGAGAGGGGCCCTGCTTCCAAGCTGGAGCAGCCTGTCCTTGGAGGACTGCACCTCGTGTAAGAGTGTCCCATGCTGCAGCAGTTTTAGTAGGACTGTCTGCCTATGGGATGGACTCACATTCAGCAGTTCACAGGGGGCTGCTGCTTGTGAGATGGAGATATGCCAGAGAAGTTTGTGGAGAGCTGTCTCTCATGGGAGGGACTCCACAGTGCAGCAGGGGGACAACTCCTTTCCCTGAGCAGTGGAAGAAAACCTCAGGTGATGAACTGGCCATAATCCCCATTCCCTGCCTCCGTGCACCACTGAGATACGTGGTAGAGCTGGATTGGAGGGAGGGGTGGGGGGGAAGGTGTTTTTAAGGGCTTATTTTACTTCTCATTATCCTGCTTTGATTTTGCTAGTGTAATAAATTCACTTTGTATCTCCTAGTTGAACCTGTTTTGCCCTTGATGGTAATTGATGGGTGTTTTCCCCCATTCCTTATCTCAACCCATGAACCCTTTGTTAAAATTTTCTCTCCTCTGTCCAGCTGCAGAGGAGTGAGCAAGCAGGTTTCATGAGTGCCTGGTATCTGGCCAGGCTCAAACCTTGACAATTTTTGGTGGAGAATGCAGGCAGTCATGAGGACTTTGAGATAAGGATACTAATTGGGAGAAATAATGGGCAAAACAAGTAATAAGCAGTGTTATAGTGTAGATGATTGAGGGGTCAAACCTCAACAAGGGGATAGCCTGCTCCTAATAGCAGAGACTCTGGGCTGTACTGGTGGGGCATGGGACATTTCCTCTTTAATTTCCTCTTTTAAATTCTGGAGATCCTTGGTCAGTTTTCCCACATATGAGATGTAAGCCCATAACAGGATGGAGATAGTTTCTTCATAGAGCTGGAGTTTGGCAACTAGAGTTTCCACTTTTTTTTCTACTTCCTTCTATGACATCACTTCCAATGAGTTGGCACATGATACTGGCATGTTCCATAGGAATTTCTGCCATATGCTTTTTGTACACTGGATGTCATCTGGATTATTAGGGAATCACTTGTTTTCTGAAAATATTATCTTCAGCACAGCTAATTCTCTCAGATATCAGATACCTTGCTCCATGGTGTGCCACCTGTCTCGGTGCTCTAAAAGGTCATCTTTGCAAGGATACCTTTCCCTCACACTTCACAGGAGTCACCTCCAGAGGCTGAGAGTTTCTGGTCTTTTCTTGATCAATATCCACATCCTGGGACAGGGATCCCAGTTGCTCAACTTAATTACCATCTAGTATCACACCATGGGCTCCGATATCCCAGCGTCAGAGCAGCCAAGTCAGTCAGGCTCACCTGACTGGCGGCTGAAATCTTTCCACATATCACGCAGCTCACCCAGGGATAGGGATTGGGTGATTATCTCTGGCCCTGTCTCTTCCACTGGTTGTGAGGGTCCAGCTTCCTCTTCATCATTCACAACACAAACTGATTTGGTCTTAGATTTCTTCTTCTGAATAGTGGTGACCAATACTGGCTTAGGTTGTCCCTCTGGTTAAGCTGCAGTTGGAGTGGACACAGTTCTTGTTGATCTGCTTTTCTTCCCCTCTCTGTGAGGGTGCTATCTAGTAATGAGCAGTGTCCAAAAAATAGTAGCCAGTGCCCAGCACAGTGCACTAAGTTGCTCCTCTCTGGAACTGCTACAGCATTTTTCCTTCACATATCACTTTAACAGGATTCTGTAGTTGTTCAGGGACAAACTTCCAAACCACTGGAGTAGAGAAACTCTCCAAATACTGGCCCATGTCCTCCCACACTGCATGCCACTCATGCCTATCAACCCCTGGGGCAGGTCTCTGGAAAACCTCCCTAGGAATCTCTTTCTTGACTCAACATGATGTAGACTGTACTGGCTCTGAACATGTTGTAGACTTTACTGAGGAAACATGGCAGACATAGTAACAAGAATATGCTGTCCTTAACATGCAAAGGGAATTCAAAATTCTCAAAAACTGTTGTAGCAGACCTGAAGAAGGAGAAGGGGGTGAAAAGCTGGGAAAATCATCCCTTCCCTTTACCCCCCCCCTCCCCCCACAGACTGGGTATGATTGTTAATTCCCAGAGGTAGCAGCCAAGACCAGGACAGGAGAACAATATTGAATACACATCCCAAATGACCCCCGTTGCCCTTGATGTTATCATGCCATAAACTGATATCACACAGTACAGCAACAAAGCAATCTTGATCCCTCTCCCTGCTTTGAAAAAGGTCACATAGTGCATATATGGGAGCATACAGGGTTAGGTAACATACCCACATGAAAAGATCAAGTGTGGGAAGATAACTGGGGTCCCTGTGGACAGGTAACTGGGGATCCAATCAGAGAAAACTGAAGAGTTATATTCACATCTTAACAGGAGTTATAATAGTATGGAAATTATAGGGTAAACCACAGTTGCTGCTCCCTGAATGGAATGAGGTTGACATGAGTTGAAACCTATTCTGCGATGATTCTTCACACACACCTGCTAAGGGGGATGGAATGGAGGGTGGAGTGGAGAAACCACAGCCAGGCTCTGTAAAAATCCTTTCAGGGAAGGGAAGTTGTCTTGGTTTGAAGGACAGGTGTCTGTTAAGGAAGGCAGGAGCCTCCCTTGGGATGGGAAACTGTAACCCCTCTCCCTCCGAATTATTATAAATTTGAAATCAAGAGGCTCTCAGGCAAAGATATGGGAATAGGAATAACAGTTCTTTACTACTATCTAAAACAAAGGATAACAAATAACAACAACTATAACGTTAACCAACAAACAGAACCAGAAACCCAGTGGCAGCCTGCTCTGCTTCAGGCACCTTTCCCTTTGGTGCAGTTCCAGTCACAGCCTGCAGGGGCGCTCTGGGTGCGGTGATTCCCCGGTGCCTGCAGGGGGCGCTCCGGCGTGAGCTCAGGTAGCACACGGCGAATGGCGACTGCCCGAGGCACGGAGGGATGGAGGAGAGCCTTTGCTCCACAGACCCTCGGGAGGGGCAGCTGGTGTCGGTGCCGCAGCAGGATCCCGGGACACAGGGAGCTGGGACGGTAAGGGGTCTCCACGTGCAGGGAAAAACCCCGCTACAATGTAGCGGAGAAAAGCGGGTTGGTGGCAGGCAGGTCGGCTCCGGATGGGGCAGAGGGCAGAGACTCACAGCAGACAGACCGGCAGCTCCGCGCTGGCTTCTCAGGGGCCGTGGGTTCAGCAGACAGCAGCTCTGACCGTCCAGCTCCGAGGGTCCCGAGCAAGAGGGCGTGACCTCCCTCTGCCCTTGCTTTTCAGTCTCTCCAAATCTCGTGTTACCAGGCTCTGCTTCCGTGAGGGGCAATTTTGCCCCACCCTGCCACGGAGAAAGGCTACAGCCTTGTGCTTTGTTTCTCTTAAGTACCCAGTCATTTGTGTCTTAGCAACCCATGGGAGAAAAATTCCTGAGGAAAAGAACTAGATCCAACCTTCAACATTCTCCACCCCGAATTTTTTTCCTATGCAAACACCTTACATCAAATTTAAACTTTCGAGGTATATACATACATGCAGATACAGATACAAGCACAGTGTCATAAGTAGTTCACCCTAAAACAAGATCTCCTTGAGGTATGCATCGGGTCTCTCCATCCCTTTGCATCACCCACCAGGTGCAGCCCGGTCCCTGAGCAAAGACAACCCCCCGGATGGGATTGTCTTTACTTGAGGCAGAGTTTACCCAAACAGTCTTTCCCAGCATACCTCTCATGTGTACTACTGGAACTTTATCTCCATCTGCTGTTCGCAAGGGGTCAGAGTGGGCAGGCCCGGCCCGGCTGGAGGAACCTCGGGTGTTCACTAACCATGTGGCCTTTGCTAAATTAGTCTCCCAGTTCTTGAACGTCCCCCCACCCAGTGCTTTCAAGGTGGTTTTGAGCAGGCTATTGTACCGTTCAACTTTCCCAGCTGCTGGTGCATGATAAGGGATATGGTACACCCACTCGATGCCATGTTCCTTAGTCCAGGTGTTTATAAGGCTATTTTTGAAGTGAGTCCCATTGTCGGATTCAATTCTCTCAGGGGTACCATGTCTCCAAAGAACCTGTTTTTCGAGGCCCAGGATGGTGTTCCAGGCAGTGGCATGAGGCACACGGTAGGTCTCTAGCTATCCTGTGGTGGCTTCCACCATTGTGAGAACATAGCGCTTGCCTTGGCGGGTTTGGGGCAGTGTGATGTAATCAATCTGCCAAGCCTCTCCATACTTGTATTTGGACCACCGTCCACCATACCATAGAGGTTTTACTCGCTTGGCTTGTTTGATCGCGGCGCACGTCTCACAATCATGGATCACCTGGGAGATACTGTTCATGGTTAGGTCCACCCCTCGGTCTCGTGCCCACTTATAGGTGGCATCTCTGCCCTGGTGGCCTGAGGCATCATGGGCCCATCAGGCTAGGAACAACTCCCCTTTGTGTTGCCAGTCTAAATCTATCTGTGCCACCTCTGTCTTTGCGGCGTGATCTACCTGCTTGTTGTTCTGGTGTTCTTCGTTAGCTCGGCTCTTAGGGACATGGGCGTCTACATGGCGGACTTTTACGGGTAGCTTCTCTACCCGAGTGGCAATGTCTTTCCATTCATCAGCTGCCCAGATTGGCTTTTCTCTACGCTGCCAGTTGGCCTTTTTCCACCTTTCCAGCCAACCCCATAGAGCATTGGCTACCATCCACGAATCGGTGTAGAGATAGAGCTTTGGCCACTTCTCTCTCTCAGCAATGTCCAGTGCCAGCTGAACAGCTTTGAGTTCAGCAAATTGGCTCGACCCACCTTCTCCTTCAGTGGCTTCTGCAACTTGTCGTGTGGGGCTCCACACAGCTGCTTTCCACTTCTGGTACATCCCTATGATGCGACAGGAACCATCAGTGAAAAGGGCGTAGCACTTTTCTTCATCTAGCAGTTGATTATATGGTGGAGCCTCCTCAGCCCAGGTCACTTGTTCTTGCTGCTCTTCATCAGTGAGACCAAAACTCTCACCTTCTGGCCAGTTCGTAATTATTTCTAGGATCCCAGGGCGGTTCGGATTTCCAATGCGGGCGCGCTGTGTGATAAGTGCGATCCACTTACTCCATGTGGCATCGGTGGCGTGGAGGGTAGAGGGAGCCTTTCCTTTGAACATCCACCCCAGCACTGGTAGTCGAGGTGCCAGGAGGAGTTGTGCTTCAGTGCCAATTACCTCGGAGGCGGCTTGAACTCCTTCATAGGCGGCCAAGAGTTCCTTCTCTGTGGGGGTGTAGTTGGCTTCAGACCCTCTGTAACTCCGGCTCCAGAATCCCAGCGGTCGGCCTCGAGTCTCTCCAGGCACTTTCTGCCAAAGGCTCCAGGACAAGCCCTTGTTCCCGGCTGCAGAGTAAAGCACATTCCTCACCTCTGGTCCCGTCCTTACTGGGCTAAGCGCTACTGCATGAGCGATCTCCTGCTTGATCTGGGCAAATGCTTGTTGCTGTTCAGGGCCCCAGTGAAAATCGTTCTTTTTGCGGGTGACCAGGTAGAGAGGGCTCACAATCTGGCTGTACTCTGGAATGTGCATCCTCCAAAAGCCTATGGCCCCTAGGAAAGCTTGCGTTTCCTTTTTGTTAGTTGGCGGAGACATCGCAGTGATCTTATTGATGACCTCAGTGGGAATCTGGCGCCGTCCGTCGTGCTATTTTACCCCCAGGAACTGTATCTCTCGAGCAGGTCCGTTGACTTTGATTTTCTTGATGGCAAAACCGGCTTCCAGGAGGATCATGATGATCTTCTCTCCTTTCTCAAATACCTCTGCTGCCGTGTTCCCCCACACAATGATGTCATCGATGTATTGGAGATGCTCTGGAGCCTCACCCTTTTCCAGTGCAGCCTGGATCAGTCCATGGCAGATGGCGGGGCTGTGCCTCCACCCCTGGGGTAGCCGATTCCAGGTATATTGCACACCCCTCCAGGTGAAGGCAAACTGGGGCCTGCACTCTGCTGCCAGAGGGATGGAGAAAAACGCATTGGCGATGTCAATGGTGGCATACCATTTTGCTGCCTTGGACTCCAGCTCGTACTGGAGCTCCAGCATGTCTGGCACGGCAGCACTCAATGGTGGAGTCACTTCATTCAAGCCACGATAGTCCACAGACAATCTCCATTCCCCGTCAGACTTGCGCACAGGCCAGATGGGGCTGTTGAAGGGTGAGTGGGCTTTACTAACCACTCCTTGGCTTTCCAGGTCGTGGATCATCTTGTGGATGGGGATCACGGCGTCTCGATTTGTCCGGTACTGCCGGCGGTGCACTGTCGAGGTGGCAATTGGCACTTGTTGCTCTTTTACTCTCAGGAGTCCCACTGCATTTGGATTTTCCGATAGTCCAGGCAAGGTGTTCAGTTGCCTGATGCCCTCTGCCTCCACAGCCGCTATTCCAAAAGCCCACCTGAGTCCCTTTGGGTCTTTGTAATAGCCATTCCGGAGGAAGTCTATGCCTAGAATGCATGGGGCCTCTGGACCAGTCACAATGGGGTGTTTCTGCCACTCCTTCCCGGTCAGGCTCACCTCGGCTTCCAACAAAGTTAATTGCTGTGATCCCCCTGTCACCCCGGCAATAGAAACAGGTTCTGCCCCCACGTGTCTTGATGGAATTAAGGTACACTGCGCACCAGTATCAACTAACGCTTCATATTTTTGTGGTTCTGATGTGCCAGGCCATGGGATCCACACTGTCCAAAAGACCCGGTTTTCCTGTGCCTCTTCCTGGCTAGAGGCAGGGCCCCTCTAGCTCTGGTTGTCATTTCTTTCTTGGGCATACATGGTAGAGGTCCCCTCGAGGGGATCTAAGAGATCGTCCTCTCTTCTCTAATATCTGGCATCTCGGTCACGGGAGGCTGAGGCTACCTTCACTTTAGTAGACCCCCCGCCTCGGTTAGTATTTCCCTCCTTGAGTTGCTGTACCCGTGCTGCCAGGGTAGCAGTGGGTTTCCTATTCCACTTCCTCATGTCTTCTCCGTGATCACACAGGAAGAACCACAGCTCAGATCGTGGGGTGTACCCTCTCTCCCTGGCTGGGGGGCGCTGGGCTCTGACTTTGGGGCTTGTGACTCGCACTGGTGCTGCACTCATCAACCTCATCTCCTCCCTCACCTCCCTCCTCATCTCCTCTCTGAGGTCTTTGACCACAGCAGAGACCTGAGCCTGCATTGGGCCACTGATCATACTATCATAATTCCTGAGTTTGGTGGCTATGGAGCCCACTGTCTCTCGGTTGTCCTCAGCATTAATTGTTGCAATGAAGATGGTGTATTGGGAGGGCCCTAGCTTTGCCAGATTCCACAACATTTGCCCTGTACACTTGACCTTGTCGGGGTCATTATCATGTTGTCCATCCCTCCCAAAGAGTACCTCCAATACTGCCACCTCCCTCAGCTGTTGGATTCCCTCCTCAAGGGTCTTCCATGGTCTTCAATGATGATATTCCTGCATTCTCTCCCTGTTGACAAACCTCTCTCTTACACTTATTAAAAGCCGTTCCCAGAGAGACAGAGGCCCGTCATCTCTTCCAAATACCTGATCAACCCCTGAGTCCTGGGACAAGGGTCCCAGCTGCCTTGCCTCAATACTATCCAGCTGCACGCCCATACCCATAAGGTCCCAGACCTGAAGTAACCAGGTTGTAAAAGGCTCACGACCCCGTCGCACAATGTCTTTTCGTAGATTACGGAGACTGTCATATCCCAGGGACTCAGTAGTGATTTCAATCCTTGGCCTCCCTACTGGTTGAGAGGGTCCTGCTTCCCCATCATTACTCACTGGCTGCTCTGGTTTGACCTTAGTCTTCCTCTTTTCCACAGGGGCAACTGCTACTGGCTGTGGCTGCCCCTCTGATCTGACTGGAGCCTGAGCGGTGATAGCGTCCCTGGGTTCCTCTGCTGCCCCATTAGACTCTCCCTCTTTGGGGTAGGGGAAGGGTTTCCCACCAGCTGGGCAAGTGTATTCCTTCAGCACTTGGCCCATCTCGCGTATCTCTTTCACCAGGACTCCCACCCAATCCGGGTGGGTTGTTTCTGAGGTGGGTTGTGGGATCGGGTCAGACTCTGTAGCAACATCCCTAGTGTCTGGGGCAATGTCAGGTTCTGGGATGGTGTCCCTAGTTTCTGGGGCCATGTCAGGTTCTGTGGCTACGTCCCTAGTCTCTGGGGCCGTGTCAGGTTCTGTGGCTACATCCCTAGTCTCTGGGGCCATGTCAGGTTCTGTGGCAGCATCCCTAGTTTCTGGGGCCAGGTCAGTTTCTGTGGCAGCATCCCTAGTCTTTGGGGCCATGTCAGGTTCTGGGGCCCTATCCCTATTGTCTAGGGTAGATGTCAGAGTGGTTATACAAGTCAGAGCCCCCTTATCCCTGAATGCTAAATAGAGCAGGCCTATCAGCAACACCAGCCACTGTATGGTATCATTAGCATCTAGAGAAGATTTGAACCCCTCAAAGATTGGCGGGATAGGCCCAAAGAGCTGGGTGAAGGGTTGTGAGAACATTTCTTTTGGTGTCACTTCTTCACAGTAGGTACCATTATTAAAGTAACCCTGAAAACATGTCATTAGTGTGTGGTAGCTGTGAATCCACATGCCTGCCTTCCAGAGGAAGTTGAAAATCCACGAATTCCTCACCTTATTGACCCATGACACAAACTGTATAACAGCCACTGTAGCCTTAGTTATAGGGCCCATGTTTAGATATGGGGCTGCAAATGGGGGAGAAACAGCTGTGACCACTTGCTATATGAACCGGAATAAGCTAGACCACATGGTGCAACCTAATGAGGTTCCTATATCCAGCACACAAAAACTGCATTACTCAAGAACTGTTATCCTTTTTCCTCTCGATGCCCTCGTGCCTCACGTTGGGCGCCAAAATCTGTCTTGGTTTGAAGGACAGGTGTCTGTTAAGGAAGGCAGAAGCCTCCCTTGGGATGGGAAACTGTAACCCCTCTCCCTCCGAATTATTATAAATTTGAAATCAAGAGGCTCTCAGGCAAAGATATGGGAATAGGAATAACAGTTCTTTACTACTATCTAAAACAAAGGATAACAAATAACAACAACTATAATGTTAACCAACAAACAGAACCAGAAACCCAGTGGCAGCCTGCTCGGCTTCAGGCACCTTTCCCTTTGGTGCAGTTCCAGTCACAGCCTGCAGGGGCGCTCTGGGTGCGGTGATTCCCCGGTGTCTGCAGGGGCGCTCCGGCATGAGCTCAGGTAGCACACGGCGAATGGCGACTGCCCGAAGCACGGAGGGATGGAGGAGAGCCCTTGCTCCACAGACCCTCGGGAGGGGCAGCTGGTGTCAGTGCAACAGCAGGATCCCCGGACACAGGGAGCTGGGACGGTAAGGGGTCTCCACGTGCAGGGAAAAACCCCGCTACAATGTAGCGGAGAAAACTCAGAGCGGGCTGGTGGCAGGCAGGTCGGCTCCGGATGGGGCAGAGGGCAGAGACTCACAGCAGACAGACCGGCAGCTCCGCGCTGGCTTCTCAGGGGGCCGTGGGCTCAGCAGACAGCA